>JAQZBX010047172.1:0-20556 GCA_029593785.1 Cabassous unicinctus | reverse complement strand
TTTTTGTTTGTTTGCTGTTTGTTTGGTTTTTTGTTTTTAGGAGGCACCGGGTATCGAACCCGGGACCTCCCATGTGGGAAGCAGGCCCTCAACCACTTGAGCCACATCCACTCCTGCACAAGATTTTTTAAAATAAAGGCAGACAAATGAAAACTTGTAGAAGTCTCTCTGCTGTATTAACCTATTACTGTGAATTGGGAGAAAATCAGTTTTCCTTTCTGTTGGAATACCTCTTTTTTTTTTTTGGCATACCTCAGTTTACCAGGGAGAATACCAGTGCTTGGGGGACTTTCAAATGAGCACCCCAAAGCATATTATCTCCCGTCCCAAACCTCCTGCTTCTCCGTCATCCCATTGGTGCCAGTGCCCTGGGCTCTTGGTTCAGTGGGTGCAGGTTGCGCTGGCATGCGCTTGCGCTCCTGGGCACTTGGCTCAGCGGGTGCAGGTTGCGCTGGCATGCGCTTGCGCTCCTGGGCACTTGGTTCAGCGGGTGCAGGTTGCGCTGGCATGCGCTTGCGCTCCCGGCCTCCACAGCCAGCTCGTTGTCAAGTCCTCTCGAGTCTCCTGTGTAATGTCTCCAGGATCCAGCCGCTTCTCTCAGTCCCACTGCTCCAGTCCAGGCCTCGCCAGGACCACGGCATTTGTCTCCTGACTTCTCTATGTTCTTCTCGAACTCCTTTCTTCTCTTGGTCCACCCCTGAAGCCCCAGGCGTGCCCGTCTTCCTCGTGTCGGTGTCAGTAGATCCTTACTGAGTGGTTGCTGGGCTGAACCCAGTGCACAGCGTCCCTGCCTGCTTCTCCCTTCCAGGGAGCTGCTAGGATGGGGGCGGCTGGCTGCTGTTTAACTAATCCACCACAAATCCAATTATCTAATCTTATTAGTCACATCAACAAGGGCTTAAATTGGCTCCACTTTTATAGCAGATGTGGAAACCTAATGGAGTGAGGGGAAGACTTTAGGGATTTTTGTTTTCACCAAACTTGAGTGTTTTAAGCATATGATGTAGCTTGCTTTTTTAAAGGTTGCTGTGTCTTTTAGAGTGGGGTGTTAATATGCTCTGGTTACTGAAATATATATATGGCATTAGACTGCATTAGACTCTTCAAATTGGAGTGGAGAGAAGGCCAGCTGGATTCAGAAGAAATTCATGTGCCATTTTACTCAAGATTAAAACTGTATCAAACCACTGGAATTTCAAGAGCATGTATTATAAATCGGCTTTTCTAAAGTTCCCCAGAGTTTCTGCTCTGGTGTTCTTGAACCATAGTGGAGGGCATTTCATTAGAATGCTCTTCACATACATTTTCCCAAGTCTCTATTTCTTTCTTGCCTCTACTTTTGCAAGATAGGGCGTGGAACTTCTTTCAGAAGTGGCATGTCCTTGTCCTTCTCCTTGGCTTACCAAGTCCTTGCACTGAATGAGCTCTCTTGGTGGTGGGATGGGGTGGCCCAGAGTTATCCATCTATGTGCCATGTTCTACTTGTGACCTAGGATACTCTTTCCAAGACTGCAGTTGGTGCCTTATGTCAGCGTGATGCAGTTTGCTCCAGGCAGGTGTCACAGGTGGCAGATAAGGTATGCAAAGGCTGCCACCTGTGATTCTCTAATGCTAAACGAAAGTCACCTTTGAGGGGCCATGTTGTACAAAGACCTGAGACCAAGGAGCGCAGTCGATCTGCTCTAACATGGAGGAGTTTGGACCAGACAGAAGCATATGAAACAGGAAGTCCACACAGGGACAAAGTGGCCTTGAGCTCTTCCAGAAATCCTTCCCCCCTAAAATACAGTATGCTTCACTGTGACCTGGTATGTATCAGATCTCTGGTTCGTTGGAAGGAAGATGCTATGAGAGAGGGAATGCTGTATAACTTTTCTTGGGATCTGGACACTCTTTCCCATCCCCACGTCCCCCCTGTAAGACTCACCCCCCATCCCTGTTTGTGTAATGATGAGGAATGGTGCTTGCTTTGGGGTTTTTCCTTTTCCTCCTTAATGCTTGTGCATTAGGTACACTAAGCTGCAGGGAGACCAGAATACACCTGAGAAGCTCAGCTTGATGTAGCTGGGCCCCTCGTGGTGGCCCTTCCCTGTCCTGCGAGGCCATCATTGACCTTTGACGCACAGGGGCTCCAGTCAGTCTGCATCCTCCCTCGGTGCTCCCATGTGATTTCTCTGGCCCGTCCAGGAGGCCGTTCTGGGTCCCCACTAGAGCCTACTGCTCGTCTTGTCTAACTGTTCCACTTGGTCTCTGGGTGCCTCCAATGCGCCGGCTCTCTTGGCCATTCTGACTCTTCCAGCCTCTTCCAGATTCTTTCTACAAATCTTTTATGATCTGGGTCCCCACACACTCTCCTAAATTGTCCCCTCCTAACACTCTAAGCCTGCCTTTCATTCCCAAGGTCACGCCCTCGCTCCATCTCCTACCAACTCAACTCCTCAAGCCGTCCCTGCAGTGGTGTCAACTGTCCCATTTTCCCACCCTCCCCCCTCCCTCATTCCAGAGTAGCACGTGTACATTTAAAGTGGGGACTTTGGGAAATCTTGCTTCGATTCAAAGGAGAGATTCTCTTTGTGAAGATTCTAAGATCTGCTAAGCCAGCATGGATGAGTTTGGGGGGATCAGCCCCCCAGGGCCCCTTGCGTCACCTCCACAGATAAGTCTGCCCATGGTAGCACACAATGAGCCTCTACCTGCCCTTCAACTAACCTTCCCCCTCACTCACTGTGACCCCTACCCCAGAGGGATAGCACTCTGAGTCTAAGCCTCACTGGATTTTACTTCAAAAAAAAAAAGCAAAAAGCATCTCTTTAAATTCTCTCCTGATGTCTTTTATAAAGAATCCCATTTGTTATGCCTTTGGAAAATACAAAACTAACAGCTGAGAATTGCAGCAAATGACCATATGGGCTACATAGCATTAATAAAAATGGAATGGAAAAGGCTCCACCGCAAAATAATATTTTCAATCAATGAGCTATTTTCTATCACCATCGTGAGGGTCAGTAAAATGTTCCACATCTTCCAGAAATGCCCACTCTGTTGTAAGAGTATTGGAACATGAGTAATCTTTGTGTCGTCAGTGTTTCTGAGTTCCTGTTTGAATAATCTCCCCCTGTTGCCCATGCCGGGAACCTTACGCAAATCATTGAATAACCCAAGTCGACGTTGACAGTCTGGGCAGCTTCTGCCGTTGGGTGAAAAAAGCCAATATATTTTGTACTGTAATATGAATGTGAATAAGTTGGGTGGCAATTTTATCTCCTTTATTCTTCAATTCCTTGAGGTTTTTTTTTTTTTTTTTTTTTTTGGTTGTTTACTTTCAATGTCCAAAATAACACTCAATATATTATTTGTTTGGATGTTTAAAGGGTAAATATGGTGCAAGAATTAGGCTTTTATTTCACTGAATCCCAGACCCAAAGGAAGTCTGAGAGGTATAGAAACCAGGGGTCCTGGTTACGCTTATTTCTCTTCTTTGAAGCCCACCAGGAAAGAAACACCCAGCTGCTGGAACCCCCTTGGACCAAATCAAACAGGGAGGGCCTGTACCCGAGTCCCTCTACTGGCCTGCCTCCCCCCAGTCACTCCTCCACCTGTGTCACGTAGCCCTGGGAGCAGCTGCACCTGTCTGAAGGCGCCACTGGGCATGGCAGCTGCGCAGTGGGCAGATCCTTGGCCAGGCTGCTCTGGTCGTGGGGCTTTTGGGTCTCTAGGCTTCAAGGTCAGTGAGCTTCTACTTGATGGACGGGGGAGATGTGGAAGCATGAAATGTGGGCTGGAGTGCCAGAGATTAATTAAGTGTGTGATTAAGTTTACAGAGCGATTAAGTTAGAGGAATGCAATATACATAAAAAATAGTGTCTCTGAGTCTCTGAGCCCAGCGATTCAAGGCTGAGTGATAGGTGGAGGGGCCATCAGTAACTTTTAGGATGGCATCATGTAAGCACTGAGCACCCAGGGATTTGGAGTCCCCGGCTCCTCGCTGCCAAGCTTTGTGAGTTTCTTCTTTGTGGCCATGTTTTCCACAAGTTGCCGCCAAGTGGCTTTCTCCCATGTACCCCTCCTACAAGAGAAAGCGTGTTGCGCAGCATCCCCGTGGAATCAGGCAGATTGGATCTAGAGGTAGAGAAGGCAGAGAATCTGATGGCTCCTTCCCTACCTCTGAGCATTTTTTCTTGGAAAACAGGAGAAAGGAGAGCACGGTGGAGCAAAGAGCAACAGTTTGCTAACGTTTATTTGTAAAAGGGTCAAAGAAACCGTTTGCTAACGTACTTAGCAGATGGCATTCACAGGCTTGAGATTTCACCCGGCCCTTGATCGCCTCCAGGCACTCTATCAATGTGGGGAATTATCTGTGCCGACTTCTTAGTCCTGGGCCAGCTTCCTGCCGTGCTCCTACAGAACCCCACATCCCCTCCATGGAAGCGTGTTCTTGCAGGTCTGCTTTTATACATTAATAAATCCCTTGTAGCAAGAGTGGTAAATCTGACCCAAAACAAAAATGATGCATTCTGAATCAAATACCCTTGCCTTTGGATTGTCCACTACTAGGGACCTGTCACTCCATGAGCTCTTGAATCAGAGCCAATAACCTATGGTCAGCTGTGGCAATGAGTGGCAGAGCAATGGTTCCTTTCTAAGTTAAATGAATTAACAACGATGCTGACGTCCCTGTGAGCCCATCCCCCCTGCTCCTCTGTTCAGGTTAGCAGCAGCCTCTCTAAGGGCCTTATATTCCTAAGCATCCTCTTAGGTTTCAGATTCTTGGAAGGCTGCTGGGTATCAGATGCTTAGAAACGCTCTGTTCAATATTTTAACTTGGACATCCTGTGGATATTTTTGTAGCAATATTGGTGATTCAGAAAAGAAAGGAAAATAAAACAATCTTGCTTATCACATGAGTGAGCCTCTGTCACCTTTTGAGCAACACAGTAAGCCTTTGCTAATTTATCCTAACGACAGAGAACCCTGTTGCAAATTACCAGACAGTGTGCATTTATGAGTAAGATGATAAACATGATTTTTATAAAACGAGCTCTGCTCTATCAGCAAATGTACTTTCTCCAATTTATTTAGACTGGGCTGTTTAATTCTGATTATGATAACAGTTCACAGCACACTAGCAAATTGATTCTAGTACATTCTGTAAAAATGAATGAAGACTCTAGAATTAGAGGAGAGCTGCTCTGGTATTGAATCCTTGCTAATAAACAGAATGGGGTTGCTAAGTTTTTGTGAAAGTTAGTATAGACTGGAGGTTAGTAAAATTAGAATCAGCTATGTTCTTCTGATTTACTTATCAACTCCTCTACTCTTTTTAGAAAACATTAAATTCATTGGTCAAAATTTGATAAACAGCAGACTTAAGGAGATAGAGCTTTCTTTCTTATGCCCATATTTGTGACAGCTAAGTCCATGTGGAAGCAGGGAAAGCGTGCCATTTTCATGACGTAGACTCCAAGTTCAAATACCCTCTGATTGATTAGTGATAAGTGATGTTAAATTCCTGTGTGCGTTTACACATCTTCATATAAGGCATGTTTTCTGCATTTTCCATGCTTTTCTCACTGTAGGTACTCAATAAACATGGGTGGAATTAAATAATGTGTTTTAATTAAATGTAATCTATTTCGCATCTCGCTTATTTGTTCTGAAACATCAGCACTTACCACGTGCCTGGTCTTTGGAGTTCCCATCATGGCACCACCTAGGAGCTGGGGCTGCCTTGAAATGCCAACTTTTGGACTAGTAACAAGCAATCTCCCTTGTATTCGATTCCACAAAGAATGGCCTTTTGCTGAATTCTTCTCTTAAAAAGCAGGGTACTGGTGAGTTATATCAAAAGGTTGATATTTTACAGTAAATGTCATTCTCTTGAGACCTGAGGCAAAAAAAAAAAGCAAGTCATTCTTTCTTCTTTGATAGAACCATCTCTTTTTCTGTGTTCCTGAAGTCCTTGACCTTAAGCCAAACAGAATCAAAAAGAGGGTGTTTATTTGGAGGAGGAGATGATGAAGAAGATCAAGAAGAGAACTGAAGAGGTTCACTTAGGTCTGGGTTGTTGTGATGCTGCTGACTCCTTGATGTCAAAAAGAATCAATACCACCCTCCAGTCCTGTTCTAAGCTGTTGTTTCATCTGTAGCATGATTCAGCTGTGGCTTCAGGCCGCGCGGCCCCACCAACGCCTCTCCCTGGGTCCAGCCAGACCCCTTACCTTCTGCTTCACAGGGGTCCTGAGTCCTTGCTACAGTCGCCGTTAAGGCCCTCTGGAGGAGCTGTATTCCCACCCGGCACAGCCTAGGGAGCAGGACGTGTCCCAGCAACCTGCTGCCTGCTGCTTTGCTGACCTGCCAAGCGTTCTCCAGCGCCATCCACTTTAACACAAATGCTACCCAATAGCCTTTGTGCACACAGCACCTTCATTTCACTACAGCTCCAATGCCAGGCACTGTTCTAGGTGTTGTGGATATAGCAGTGACAGGGGAGAAGAAAATCCTCGCTCTCACGTAGCTAACATTCTAAAGGTAGCCCAAAAATGTTGAGGGGATTAGGGAGTGTTTGCAGGAAAGCAGCCATCTTAAAGGGGTCCTAGAGCCCCTTGCTCACAGGCCATAGCTCGCTTGCTTTCTGAACCCTGAATGCAGCTATAGCTTCCGTCAGTTCCTCCTTGGCCCACATTCTTTTGGTTCAGAATGGAGATATGACCATCTCTGTGAACCATGCTTACAGCCCCTGCTGAATGGGCTGTTGCCTGGCTGGAATCCCAGGACTGGGGGAGAGGGGCCTCTGGGATCTGTTAAGGTAGGGCACCAGGCAGCTAAGAAGGGGGAAAAGATCCATCATTATCTGGATAGTTATTTCAAGCCTGATCAGCCACTGGGTTCATGACCCCTGTGGAACCATTCTAGGACCTTGACCTTCCTTAGAATTTAGAGTTTCCTATAAGCATGAGTCTAAGGGACTGAGTCAGTTCTGAGGGCCCTGTCCCACCCTGATGCTCTACCAAATCCCATCAGAAGCTTTGGCACGAGGGAGGAAAGCCCTATATGGAGACCTCCAGACTTCTGCTGGTCTGCCTTTGGAGACACAGCCCTTCTTGTTTTTTTGCAACATGTGCTCAGCTAGAATGAGATAATTTAGTAGGACCCATCAAGGAATGGCAGGGAAATGGCCCCTTGGATGTTTTCAGTTTGTAGAGAACTCTTCTTTGGCAAGTGAAAAGCCATCTGTTTTTCTCCATGAACCAATGAGCTATTTTAGATGGTGCTTGTTCTCAGAGATGAAGTTTGTGACATTTTTCATATTTGTTGCTTCTTGATTTTTGTTACCTAAGGTTTCCTTGTCTTTCTCAGGTTCTTGCTCCTGATATCAGAATATGCATGCTTAGGCTCCATTAACCAGGGAAAGGAAATGAAAGATTCCCCTGCAGCAGGGGATGATCAGAAACCTCTGGGGGTTTGAGGATGGCAACTCTTAAATGAAATCAGGCTTCGGAAGCAGTGGGTAACCATCTGATGATGATCTTGCACCGATTTATGTACTATTGACACTCAAGTCATAAAATGAAATATCCGCCATGCTGATTATTTATGCTTCCTCTGTTTAATTATAGTTTGAAAATGAGATCATCACCAAGCTGGATCATGAAGTGGAAGGAGGCAGAGGAGATGAACAGTACAAAGTGTTATTTGATAAAATGTAAGTGTTGATTAACAGTGGGATTTATGTCAGAATATAGACAGAGAGACTGTAATTAGACTACAATGAACTTTGTAGCCCAGAAATAATTAAAATGTGTTAATAATGGAAAATATTTTAAATTGCACCTCAGTCGAGTTTCTTTTTCTGAGTGTGATTAACAAGGTGTGTATAATTATTTTTCAGCCTCTTGGAGCACTGCAGGAAACATAAATACCTTGCCAAAACAGGCGAAACTTTTGTGAAACTGGTTGTGCGCTTGATGGAAAGACTTTTGGATTATAGAACCATCATGCATGATGAGAACAAAGAAAATCGCATGAGCTGTACTGTCAATGTGCTGGTGAGTGGAAAGTTCATTTTTCAATCATCACAACAAGCCAGAAGGTGAACCAAAAAGTTCAAAAGCCTGTGACAGTCAACTGCAGAGCTTTCCATGAGAGATTGCAGCTTCTTTTGCTAGTTTCCTCATCTGTTTTAGAGAAGGAATTATAAAGAGCTGCTTGCAGATCTATTCTAAACAAGTCTGTAAAATTTTCTTCCCTCTGACTGTTTTCACATGGTCCTTCCTGGTTAGCCCTCGCTTCCCAATCCATCATTTGTGTGCACTTGTCGGTGTTTTGAACTCACAAGCACAGACCTTTGTACCAGGAAGAGTATGGCAGACTCCTCATTCTTAAGAATGAACTCCTCAGACAGTTCATTCTTAAGGGAGTCACTGGAGATGTTTGGATTAAAAAGATAAATAAAAGATTATTTTCACTTTCTCTCCATTTTAGCATCAATATTTAATTGGTGCCTTGCCATGAGGAAATTCTAAGCAGAAAGCTTGTGAGCATTCTCAGCCCCTCCCTTCTATTGCTAGGCAGCATGTTTTGGCTAATGATAAACATTTTCTGTACAAGTTTTCTTTTCCTTCAAAATGTAAATATGTGTGAATGTATATCCTAAGGGTCTTGGGCAACTGTTTGTGTCATTCTGTCCAGGGGCAGCCTGAAAGACTGAACCAAGGAACCCCTCACTGGCTATACCTCCCAGAACTTGCCCAGAGCTTGTAAACAGAATCAACTCGCAGGCCGCTAAAGCACTTTAAGAAATAATTAAGTCAAAGCAGCCTGGGACAAAGAATTACCAGTTTTAAGATGTACAATAGAGCTCCCAGGACGGGGAGAAAGTCTATTATACAGGGAGTAAAGGTGATATTTGGATTTCTATGCATGGGAGAATTCCAGCAGAAGCCCAGGACAATCCTCAGGCTCAAAAAGACAGGCAGAACCCTGAACTCCACTTTCCCCTTGGCCTGATATTCTTGATAGGAGAACTAAACTATCATGGAAAGCACCAGCCAACTCAGAGTCAATTTGCAAAGACTGTGATAGGTGATTTTTGCACTGACTTGTCTCTGTCATATCAATAACTGGATACAAATTTAAGGAACAGACAGTTCAGGGAATGAATCCCAGATTAATACATTAAAATATTAAAATGTGCAATATGCAAAAAAAAGATTACAAGACAAATGAAGAAACAGGAAATGGTGGCCCATCCAAAGGAACAAGAGAAAAATTCAGAAACTGTCAATGAAATAGATCCGACTTTGGACATAGCAGACATAGATTTTATGAAAATGATCCTTAGTATGCTCAAGGAGATAAAGGAAGACAAAGAGAAAGAACTAAAGAATATCAGGAAAATAATGCATTAACAATATGAGAATCTCAATAAAGAGTTAGAAATTTTAAAAAGGAATCAAACAGAAATACTAGAATTGAAGACCACAATAACTGAAGTGAAAATTCTTTAAAGAGTTTCAACAGCAGATTGGAGCTGACACAAGAAAGAATCGTGTACCCAAAGATATGACTATGGAAATGCTTCTGGCTGAGGAACAGAAAGAAAAAATATGAAAAAGTCAACAGAGACTAAGAGAACAGTGGAACACCATCAAGCGTGCCAATATATGTATTATGGGAGACCAAGAAGGAGAAAGAGAAAGTGTCAGGAGGAATATTGAACTAAATAATAGCATAAAATTCCCAAATTTAACAAACATGAATATACATATTCAAGAAGCCCATCAAACCCCAAACTCGAAGAACACCACACCCAGGCACATAGTAGTCAAACTGTCAAATACCAAGGGCAAGGAGAGATTTCTGAAAACTGCAAGAAGAAAGCAGTGTGTTATATACGAGGGAGCCCTAATAAGAATAAGTGCAGATTTCTCATCAGAAACCATGGGGGTAAGAAGGCAGTGGGATGAAATATCTAAAATGCTATTAGAAAACATTTGCCACCCGAGAATTTTATATCCTTCAAACCTGCCTTTCAAAAATAAGGAGAGATTAAGACATTCCCAGATAAACAAAAGCCAAGGGAGGCCATCACCACCAGACCTGCCCTACAAGCAGTACTAAAGTGAGTTCTTCAGATTGATATGGAAGGGAAAAGACACTAGACAGTGGGTTAAAGCTGCATAAAGAAATAATGATGTTTAAATAAAGGTTAAATTTAAGCCCCATGGTAGCCACAAAATAAATGAAATATTTATGCAGAAGAAATAAGAAGGGACTAAATGGTACACTACAAAAATCAAATAACTATGAAAGTAGTCATTGAGGGAAGAATTGAAGGGAAAAAAAAGTATAAGACTTACAAAGACCAAATAGCAAAATGGCAGAAGAAGTTCTGCATTATCAGTAGTCACTTTAAATGTAAATGGATTTAACTCTCCAGTGAAAAGGCACAAATTGGCAGAATTGATTTAAAAGGCATAACCTAACTATATTATGTTTACAAAAGGCTTACTTTAAATTCAAAGACACAAGTAAGTTGAAAGTGAAAGGATGGAAAAAATATACCATGCAAATAGTAACCAAAAGAGAGCTAGGGTAGCTATACTAATATAAGATAAATAAACTGTAAGTCAAAAACTGATATAAGGGACCAAAAATGTCACTATATACTGATAAAGTCAACAAGAAGATGTAACAATTATAAATATATATACACCTAACAACAGAGCCCCAAAATATATGAAGCAAATATTCACAGATTTGAAGGGAGAAATAGGTGGTTCTACATTTATAGTAGGAAATTTCTATATACCAGTTTAATAATAGGTAGAACATCTGGACAGGTGATCAATAAGGAAATAGAAGACTTGAATGATAATATAAACCAACCATACCTAACAATCATCTATAGAACACCTCCCCCAATAACAGCAGAATACACATGCTTCTCTAGTGCACATGGATCGTTCTCCAGGATTTACCATTCATTATGTCAAAAAACAAGTCTCAGTAAATCCAAAAATATTGAAACCATGCAATGTTTCTTCTCCAACCACAATAGAATGAAGCTAGAAATAAAAAACAAGGGAGGTGCTCGCTTCGGCAGCACATATACTAAAATTGGAACAATACAGAGAAGATTAGCATGGCCCCTGTACAAGGATGAAATGCAAATTCATGAAGTGTTCCATATTTTTAAGACTGAAATACAAAAATAAAATAAAACAAATAAAAATAAAAAACAGAAGGGAGACCGGAATAACCATAAAAATGTGGAAATTTAATGCACATGTGAACAATCAATGAGACAAAGAAGAAATCACCAAAAAATTAATGTAATACATCATGTTAATAGAACATAGGGAAAAGAAACACATGACAACCTCAACTGGTGTCTGAAAAGCATTTGAAAGAATCTAGCATCACTTCTCAATACAAACATTTAGAAAACTAAGAACAGAAGGAAACTTCCTCAACATGATAAATGGCATATATGAAAAATCCAGAGCTAACATCATATTGATTGGTGAAAAACTGAAACCTCTCCCCCTAAGACCAGGAACAAGGCAAAGATGCTCACTGTCACCACTGTTACTCAACATTGTGCTAGAAGTTCTAGCCAGAGCAAGTAGGCAAGAAAAAGAAATAGAAGTTATCCAGATTGGAAAGGAAGATGTAAAACTTTCCCTAATGGAAGAAGACAAGAATCAGAAGATAGAAAATCCTTTAAAATCCACAGAAAACTACTAGAGCTAATAAGCACATTTAGCAAAATGGCAGTGTACAAGATCATCACGCAAAAATCAATAGTGTTTCTATACATTGGTAATGAATAATCTGAAGAGGAACTTTTTAAAAAAATTCCACTTATAACAGCAACTGTAAGAATCGAATATCTAGGAATAAATCTAACCAAGAATGTGAAGACTTATACACAGGAAACTACTAAACATTGCTTAAAGTAATCAAAGAAGACCTAAATAAATGGAAGGATAGTCTGTATTCATGGGTTGGAAGACTAAATATTGTTAAGTTGTCAGTTCTACCCAAAGTGATTTATAGATTCAATGCACTCACAATCTAAATTCCAACAGTTTTCTTTGCAGAAATGGAAAAGCAAATCATTAAATTTATATGGAAGCGTAAGGGGCCCCACAGACCTAAAACCATGTTGAAAAAGAACAAATTTGGAGGACTCATAGTTCCTGATTTTTAAAACTTATTTCAAAGCTACAATAATCAAAACAATGTGATGCTGGCACAAGGATAGACATATAGACCAATGTAACTGAATTGAAAGTTCAGAAATAAACTCTCACATCTATGACCAATGGATTTTTGACAAGGGTGACAGTGGGGAAAGAATAGTCCCTTCACCAAATAGTGCTGGGATATCCATATGCAAAAGAATGAAAGTGAACCCCTACCTCACACCTTATACAAAAATTAAAAATGTATCAAACGGGAGCAGATGTAGCTCAAGTGGTTGAGTGTCTGCTTCCTGTATACGAGGTCCCAGGTTCAATCCCTGGTACCGTTTAAAAAAAAAAAAAAGAAAGAAAGGATCAAAGACCTAAATATAAAAACCAAAATTATTCTAGAATACATAGGGAAGCAATTTCAAGATCTTGTTTTAGGCAATTATTTCTTATACTTTACATTAAAAGCATGAACAGTAAAAGAAAAAATAGATAAATGGGACTTCATTAAAATTAAATACTTTAGTGCATCAAAATACTTCCTTGTGAATGTAAAAAGAAAATCTACAGAACGAGTGAAAATATTTGGAAACCACATATCCAATAAGGGTTTAATATCCAGAATATCTAAAGAAATCCTGCAACTCAACAACAAAACAACAAAAACACACTTTAAAAATGGGCAAAAGACTTGAATAGACATTTCTCCATAGAAGATATGCAGATGGCCAATGACTACATGAAAAGATGCTCAACATCATTAGACATTATGGAAATGCAAAGCAAAACCACAGTGACATACCTTTTCACACCCATTAGAATGCGCACTATTAAAACGATGGAAAATAAGTGTTGGAGAGGATGTGGAGAAATAGGAACACTAATTCATTGTTAATAGGAATGTGTGTAAAATGGTGCAGCTGTTGTGGGGAGCAGTTTGGCAGTTCCTCAGAAAGTAAAGTACACAATTAGCAAATGTGTCCACTTCTAGGCAGTCGACGTGCTGGTGAGTTACACATTTGAATGGGGCTTAAAGGGGAGATTTTAGGTTATATATATGTTACTATAATAAAAGTTTCTTTAAAAAAAAACTCAAAACCTGGAATTGTACAACACAAGCTGTGAACCCTAGTGGAAACTATGAATATAGTTAATAGTATCATTATAATGATATTGTTTCTTCCTTTGTAGCAAAGATACCAAAGTGTTAAAAATAGGGCAAACTGTGTGTGAGTGTGGAGGGCGGTGGATAAGTTAACTGTATTTTCTGCATACTTTTTCTGTAAAACTACAGTGTCTCTTAATAATTAAAAATTGTAAAAATGTTGGTACAACGGGGGATGGTATGAAATAATTTGCAAACATTGGTGAGTTGGGTTTGGAAGGGAAGGAAGGGCTCATTCTCTGCCTTTCATGCTGATTGTCTTCGTGACAGCACTCTGAGTTGTCAGCTGAAAATACCCTCGTTACCAGACCAAGTCCTGTGAACCAGAGAACACTAAAGGCTCAGGTGCAGCAAAATGCGAAGGTTGTGGTGCATTGTTCAGAACATGCCTCTGCCTCACATTCTGTACTTACTAATCATTTCTTTTCAGAGAGCTCAATCTCAATAGCAAAGTCTTTTTTTATCCTAACGAAATTAACTATCCTATTTCACCTTACTGGATGGTCATTTGCCTTTATAATATTTGCTGGTTTTCTCTTTATAACGATATTTGCCTTTATAATGATATTTGCTGCAGTCTAGAATTATAACAGGATTTTCAGGTGCTAAATTTTACATTGAAAGTAGCTATGATTTTCCCATACCTTGAGCCTTGTTAGGTGGCTTCTCTACCTTTCTAGTGCCTCCTGTGTGATAGAGATGCTCACATTTTAAAAATTAATTTTGATATAAGTGTTTATGCTCAGCCAGAAGATACTGTACAATCATATGAAGAAACAATCCAGTGATCCAGTGGTTGTAATCTCCTACCCATTTTCTCTCTGTGACTGAAACAGTTTGGAAGGTCTGTCCATCCAGAACAGTACTATTGCAACAGAACTTACTCTCCAACCCAGTGACCCTGGACACATGTGGCAAGCACACTGGAGGAAGTGAATTTTTAATTTTATTTAATTTTAATTAAATTTACTTTGCATTTTAATATGAAAGGCTAGTGCCTCCCATACTGGACAGCTGAGGTCTAGAATATCATATTGTCTTCACAGAGTGGCTCCTACAGAGGCTGGTCTCAGCATGCTTTAAATCATTCATGCTATGATGCTTATTCCCAAATTTGAGATCCTCTCCCCTCCCACCCCACTTTTTTTTAAAACCACAAATGAGATTACCCTGATTAAGATACCATGTCTTTGGACACCTTATTTCAACTGGATTCGGGTGAGACTGTCCAGTGACAGAAGTAGATTATAGTTATTACAATGTTCAAAGTATAGTGTTAGTGGCCCTTAGAAGTTAGAAGGAAAAAAAAAAGTAAAGAACAGTGTATAATGGTTTTTTATTTTATGTGAATTTATGGTTCTAACCCCAAACACGTGGGTCAGTTTGGCTGGATTGGATGCAAGTTGAAGAAGCGTGAATTTTTAATATGCACATGACACTTTTGGGGAAAAAGGTTTCTAAAACAGTGTCATGGTTTGATTTTCAGAATTTCTACAAAGAAATTGAAAGAGAAGAAATGTATATCAGGTATGTTTGCATTGTACTTGTCTACACCATCTGCATGTTTATTAAAATTGCTGTTTGTCAAATTCTTGCTGAGACATATCTTATAACCATATCTTGAGGTTAGTGGAGCTCCCAAATCCGCAGTTAAGTCCAGACAGATGCAGGGCTCTGGGGGGTCACAGCTGGCCAGCTCAGAAGCCTAAACGTTATTTGTACCTTTTCACCAACTCACGTAGCTCCCTTCACAAAGCATGACACCACCAATTTTAATGTTTCACGGTAAAGCATATGAAGAAACGAGAAATCCAGTTTTAAAAACATCAGTAGAAACAGGCAATATATAATTTTTCGGGCTACTCATACTTTGACACCAAATTCCCATGCTTTCTAAGCCTTTCTCCCTTGTAAGAAGAATGGTTTGCATTGCCTGCTGGGTTTGTGCCCTGGCTTCCGTTTTCACTGGAGGAGTGCATTGTGATTGAGCCTCTCTCTCTTGCTCACACCTGGCATTCAATGGCAAACATTTGGCAAGAGTATCACTGAGAAGACTAGGAAAAGGATATAACCCTCAGGCATTAGGATTTAAAGATGTGTTTTTTGCATCAAAAGTGATTTTCTGTTTTTTTCTAAGATTTGTTTCTAAGATTTTTTTTTTTAAACTTTTTTTCTAAGATTTTTTTTTACTTTCTCCTTTACAATAAAATACCATATGAATCTAATAAACTTTGGGGGAAACAATTAGTTGCACTCTTTCATCTAAGATGCAGGTTGCTTTATATGAAAAAGTTGGACCTGTATTTCTCCATAGCAGAGAAAGTCTCTTGGTCACATTCACTGTGATCATTAGAGCCCTTTGTTCTTATGGGGTTTTATTTTTATGGATTTTTTTTTTTTTTTGATTCCATAGAAATGGAGGAGATTACAAGCAAACGTACAATCTCATTTCAAATTGGGGGAAAACCTGGAAAAGATCAGAAGTAATGAGAAACTTTGAAATAAAATCCTACCTTCTTCTATCATCTTCATTTTCATCCTGAATAAAAATTATTATATATTTCTATTGTTAATTTTCCTTAGTGTTATCTGCACCAAAAGTTTTCAAGGCAGTATGAATTATGATACTGTAGAAAAGAAAGCATAGATATGATTTACTGTTGAAAGAATTTATTATTTTGTGACATTTTTAGGATGTGCCTCTATTTTTTTATCACAGGTATTTGTACAAACTGTGTGACCTGCACAAAGAGTGTGACAACTACACAGAAGCTGCTTACACCTTGCTCCTCCACGCAAAGCTTCTTAAGGTAATAAAACCCCTGCGCACGGTATGATTGTCGTTATAAATTCTAAGATTACTTAAAATTTTATTTTTCCATGACAAATTTAAGCCTATAACTTAGGATTTTATGGATATTGACTGAAAGCAATGGCTTAAACAAAAGCATTAGGAAGCATTTTGATTGTAGATCCATCCCTACCGAATGCAGATTTAACAACATGTGACCGCAGGCTATCACCAAGCATCCTAAACACCGATCACTGGGCTCGCAGCGAGCAGCGAGCTGAGGACTCCGCAACTCCTAACTCATGCCGACTGGTCTCAGTGGTGGTGGAGGGCAGCATCATCAGGAGGAAATTCCTATGGTAGAGCAGCTGGAAGATAGGATGAGGCATGCCCCTAAAGATCTTAGCAAAGCATGGAGGGACCAGGTCGTGATATTTCTCTCCGTCAGTTCACGCAATACCTCCTGTTGGTGTCCTCTACCGTATTCTTCTGTAGTGTTGCTGCTAAGCACAGGTCTGGCAGGACAGCTTTCAGCTCCCAGGGGCTCTCTTGTCAAGCCATTGGCTTCTTTGTTTGCAGTAGTATATTCAAGCTCTCCCTCGTGTCCACTGCCAGCACAATTGGCCATACAGAGTGGACCCTCAGTAAATAACTGAATGGATGCATGGATGTTTGGGTGGCTGGGTGGGGCGATAGGGGGATGAATGGGTGGATAAGTGTCTAATGAGTGTGTGGATAGAAGATCAATGGAGGTATGCATGGATGGATGGATGGATGGATGGATGAGTGTGGATGGACGGATGGGTGTATGGGTGTGTGGGCAGAGAGATGATGGGTGGATGGGTGGATGAGTGTGGATGGACAGATGGATGAATGGATGGGTGAATAGGTGTGTGGGCAGAGAGATGATGGGTGGATGGGTAGATGGGTGGATGGATAGGGAATTGCTACACAACTCTAGATTTATTCTCTAAAATTTCATCAAGTCCTTAGATTGTCTCTCATAATATCCTTATTAAAATGAAAAATTATGAACTGTATAAACTAAAACAGATAGAATTAGAATTTAGTTGAGTGACACTAAACGAAGACTGTTCCTTCAAGGAATCATGTTTTCAAACCCAGACTAGCCTCAAAACACCAAAAACTGAATGAAAAGAAACTACATAAAATTCCATTATCAGAGACATTCAGCAATGTCTGTTGGTTGTTGAGAGGAATTAAAGAGGGCACTGTGTTAGAGAGTTCAACTCTGCTTAGAATCTCCCAGTCTTTGGCCTGATCCTGAACTTTCCCTCAGCTCCTGCGACACATATGGGCAGGCTCCACTAGAGACATTCGAGTGTGGAAGTTTACCTCTGCCTGAAAAGAAGAGGGCCTATTACAAGGAAAGCACGCGGAGGCTCAGCTCTGTCTGGACCCTCATCAGTGGTCCTGAGCTTGGCCTCCACCATATAAAGCTCCCCAAATGAACATAATTTATGAAGATAGAGATTTCAGTTGCGGCATCTGCCACCAGCTGGTACACAGTGAAATCCGGTGGTCTTCATTTGTTAGAAACCCACATTTCAGTAACGAGGTATTTTTACAAATGTGAAAATATTTCTTCTACACCAGGGAAATTAAGATGGGATTGACAAACTGCTCCCTCACTTTTGTTCTCTCATAGAACATAAACTTTCATACATTTGTGTGTATGTAAAACATGTATGTGTGTAAACATATCATTTGTTTAATCATTGGGTTTATTGAGTACAGATGGGTTTGTCACAAACCGCGTGATGCTTTGCTTCACAACCGAAATCAATAGGTGCAATTTTATTATCTTGTCCGCAGGGACACTGCATTTTCCACTTAAATGGTGAACACTACATAATCTCTCTCCATATCTTTTACGCCATTACATTTTGCAATTTTCCCTAAATAGGTTTTGATATTGCTATAAATGTGAGTTCACACTGGTTAATCAGCTTGCTAAAGAACATGATTTGTATTGTTACAAAAATTGTTCTTCAGTATGATGAACATTTTCTTGTTTCTTAGCTAAAAATCTTCAAATAAATCTCTTCTTTTTGATTCAAGATATTTTAATAGTCAACAACAAGAGTTATCAAAACATTAGCCTTTTGCCTCACAACCAGCTTGTTGTATCTCACTGTTTAATTGGAAGTTATAGGAGATTTTGCTTCCTTGTTCAGTATCTTAAAAAGACAAAACAGTGATTTTAAAATTCAAGGAAGTAATTTGAATTCTCAGCTTTCTTGTTCTTATTTATTTTATTGTAGTTACATTACAGAATCATATAAAAATTTTACATTTATCCTTCCTCTCTCCCCAACACCAATAAAAGTAGAAACCTAGTTTTGTTGTGAAAACTTCAAAATTAATGATTTGGTAAACTCTAATTGTGGGGATATGCAAGTCCAATTTTAAGGTGAAAAATTGCAAACTCCTGAAAGGTTTCTTATTCCTGAAAGGGGTCTTACTCCCAACTTACCTAGAAACAGGAAGGCATTCTGGCCCTGTGCTGTGCACCTTATTCTTTGGAGCCCTGGGGGGAGGTGCTCCAGGGCCCTTCTGGGGTCCGGCAGGTGGGAGAGCCTGTTATGGAGGCTTTGCCAAGTTTCCCTTCTCCCCGTTCCCCCACTTGACCATGCCAGTCCATTTGGCCCTTGACCTATGACCACAATTGTTCAAGGCTTTCACCCCTCCATCCAGGGGTTTACTGGAGGTCAGGCACCTGCTCACTCGTCTTTGCCTGGGACATAGCAGGTCCTTGCCCAATATTTGTTGAATTTTATCGAAGCCTATACATAATGCGATGGGTTTGCAGAGGCCAAAGTCAAGATTTTGCACGCCTTATCTGTGAAATGCCCCTGCCTTCACTGTGGTGCACCTCCCTACCTTGTCAAGGCCCCTCTGCTTCTTCAGTCCATACAGTACCTCCACCAGCACTTCCCTGATCCCTTACCTGGCCTGGCTCTGGGCCAGGTGCCGTGCTTCGGGCTGAAGGTACAAAGGTACCTCCTGCCGTAAGAAGCCTGCTCTGCTACCAGGCCCCCTTCTTTATGACTTCTGAATGTGCCCACGTGTCTTCTGTGCTGCTGATTGAGATGCTGAGCAGGACCAGGGCCCTGGGGATGCGCCACTTGAGAGTCGCAAGCCACCTGGCCTAATCCATCCCAGAATTTGGTGAGGCATTCTCAGCAAGCTGACCGTTCTGGATTTCTCCTCTGCCTGAATCAGTACCCAGCTTTGCCTCCCCCTTGTCTTCCATTTCTCCCGGGGTCTCCGGACAGAGATTCGCCTTCATGTTTCTAGGCATTGTCGGCCTGAGTGCCAAGCATCCCCAGAATCACGCCCACGCGTCTGCACCCGATGCGGAGCTCACGCTTCAATCTCAGTCCCATGGAGGCAAATCCCATCCTTGGGCCTGCCCTCAGCTCTCCCCACTAATGGTCTGCTCTTGTCTCAGTGGTCAGAGGATGTGTGTGCTGCCCACCTCACCCAGCGGGATGGGTACCAGGCGACAACCCAGGGACAGCTGAAAGAGCAGCTCTACCAGGAGATCATCCACTACTTTGACAAAGGCAAGGTAAGAAGGAAAATGCTCTTCTCTTCTGTTTTCCTCTCTGTGTACACATACCTACCTACAGCATTGTAAATACATGTTTTAACACATGGCATTTGTAGAACCAGAAAGTTGCTACAAATTGCATGCTGGGATAATTTATGCATGGTTCTCCTGCTTGCACTTACAAATAGAGAGCTTAAAAAAAAATCAGTAGCCCTCTTATAGATGCTCTGTTGGAAATAAGGACCAAAAAAGGCCACATATTTTAATAGTCCTTTCTGGGGAGAATCAGATCAGGGGCACTGACTTGGAGGTGTTTCTGGGCAATGAGAACTAATGTGCTCCTTTGATGGCTTGCATTTTTCTATTATCACTGAAAAATTAATCCTGTGCTAGAACAGTTATTGCTCTACCTTGGCAGCTTCTAGATTGATTGGCTCAAGCAAAATTATATATTCTGTTGACTTCTGCTCAAAGGAAACCTGCCATCATTTTAATCAGCCAGTAATATATCTCACCACTATAGTTCTTGTGATTCAGATAATGCAGTAACTATAAAACGGCATGGCCTCTGCTTCCTAAGTTCTTAAAATCTGCCACCAAAGTGACTTCAGAGCTCCTTCTGTGGCTTCGTCAGGACTCTTAACTCTTCTCGGGTACCTGCTTCATTTTTCACTTTGAGAAAAGTGAACCAGCGTCTCTCTGATGACACCCATCCCAGAGACGGAGGGCGGCTGCCCTGTTTTATGGCTGTGGTCATAAACCCAACCCTACTGAAGCCACTGCCTGCTCGCCGATCCTCGCACGTCAGGTGTAACCAGCGTGTGCT
>JAQZBX010047171.1:0-20545 GCA_029593785.1 Cabassous unicinctus | reverse complement strand
TAATATACATATAAAAGAGCAATAAAATAGTATGTACCTAGATTTCAATTGAGCTCTGCACTAATTAGCTATGTGAATTGGGGGCAACTTGTTTGTGCTGCAGTTTCCTCATCTGAAAATGGGGAATATAGCAGTATCTATTCCTCATAAGGTTGTTGTGAGGATTAAGTTAGTACATTTGAAACACATAGAAAAGTGCCTAGAATGTTTCTGATATAGCACATTGTCTGATACAGTGATGGAATCTGGTTTTGGGACATTTTCATGGCCCCAACTTTATAGACTGCTGCTCAGAAATTCCCAGGTAAGTAGCTGAGTTGGTGGTTCCAAATGCTGTGGGCTTAAAGATGATGATTATCATTCTTCCAGAGTTCAAATCCTGGTACATTCACATACTTGTAGCTGATCTTGGATACAGTTTTTTACTTCTCTCTGCCTCAGATTGTCATCTGCAAAATTAGGGGCATAATCCTGATTTCCTGGGAATAAATTAGTTAATGCCGGAATGATATGCATTCAATAATTTTATATTTTATTATTCTCACTTTAAAAATGATATAGCTTTATTTTAATTAGCATCAGAGGAGAACTACAGACCACAGAACCCAGAATTTTCCAACAAGTGCATTGGAATACACCAAAGTAACAACCACCCTCATTGACGGGTTGCAGAGATTTTCCTTGGGTTCCACGTCATGTCTTTTCTTCTCCCCATTCCACCATCTGTTTATGCCAGAAATATCCTTTCTATTTCCCATAGAAAGGGGATTCTAATTAGAAATTCTCAGGAAACTTCTGCTCTAAGGTTTTGATTCCATTCTTCATTCTCATTACAAAAAAAGAGGGTACAAATGCTGAGGATAGGTCAAGAAAGATAAACACTGAAAAATGACCATTTAATTTACTATTGTTGACCTTGATTTAAAGGGGAAAAAAAGATTCAGTGAAATGATGGGAGTGAAAGCTTGATTTGATTCGAAGTGAAAATTGGAGGGAAAATATGGAAACTGTATAGACAACTTTTTTCTAGGATTAACTGAATAATAAATACTGTGTCCCACAGTGCTGCACACATGTGTGCCATCAATTTCTATGTAGCCAATGACCTTGTCTATATCTGGATGATGTGTGTAAAGACCCACATTCAGCATCTGTCATGTGGTGAACACTCTGTATGTCAGCTTGCAGTTCTTGTTAATTTTAAAGAAAGTTCCAAAAAAAAAAAATGGTAATTTCCTTTGATTATGTCTTGTTTCAAAGGTTTGTGTGCTTAATGTTAAAAAAAAATCTGCCTCAGACTTATCCATGCTTCAATATCTAAGTATCTGATTTTAACAAAGATCAGCAGTTCAATTTGACTGTTGGATGAGGTGAAATTGCAGAAGGGGATTAGAGAGTGTTGGAGGGTGGTCCTTGTCATCAGGGTTAGGGTCCCATATAGAACTTGATCTCTTGATCCACTTGCTTTATTGGAATGTGCTCATTCTTCTCTTTGCTTTTATCTCAAGTACTGGTGGCTGCTCCCTTCAAGCCTCTATCCTCAAAATTACTGTCAGATTTTCTCTTGGGGAAGACGAATTATGCTGACCTTATAGAAGTTAGTTTTATACCCTACATTTAACTCTAGAAGATATGTGGCCTACAACCTACAAGCATCCATGCTGACAACCTTTACATTGTTCCATGGTTGAATGCAATTTGATTGGAAATAACCTCAACAGTGACTCCAAATATCATGCTATAAAACAGAAACAGAAAGAAGAAAAAGAAAACTCTCTCTGTCTGTCTGTCTCTCTCTCTCTCTCACACACACACACACATGCACACACACTACATACAAAGACACAGCCTGTGGTGGCTGCCCTAGACTTTGTCTCCTGATTTTTAATTTGACTCTCTTTATGAAGTAAACAAGCATACACCATTAAGACTGTGAACTTTATGGGAGTATTTTTCTCCCCTGTAGCTCAAGCTACAAGTGCTTCTAAGCAGCCAGTCTTTATGCATAAATTGTAGTGTGTGGAGAGCTTCAAGCTCATTCGAAATGGAAGCGTTTGGTGAGATGGGAAGAAGGGATTTATTTTCAACTAAAAAATGATCATCATCCATTCCTACTTGGAAAATAGCTTTTTTGTTGAATAATTTTTCAATATATAATATCTTGAAATAAGACTGCCATTACTAATTTAAGTGTAGCTTTCCATATAAATCCTGCAAATATGTACATACACGAGGCCAAAATTACTCTCTAGGGGTGCCGTTCCCTGCTTAAATGACCTTAAGGAGAAACCCATTTAGGCGATATTAGGACTGGCTTTAGGGAGGGATAATGACCAAGTGGAGCAAGAAGCCTTCCCACTCTATGGCTCTCCTCTTAACGCCAGATGAGTAGATGTGTTGAATAAACGTTCCCTTCTGCGTTTCACCTTCATAGGTCAGTTTTCTGAGTGACTGGTGAAGACCTAGGACTAAGACGAGGTCAGATTCAACCTAACTGTGACCCACATCACATAAGAGGCTCCAAGACTAATCCACTGTGTCACTGTATCTGAATTTCAATCAGGAGGAACAAATCTCTCAGAATGCCTGTGTATGCCAATGGTATTATGCTGACCTTTGAATTACAAATAGATACTGAGAAAGAACTCCCAGGAGCAGGCAATATCCATTAAATAACAATTATGAAAAGCTGTTTGCCTTTTGGAATGGCTTTTTCCGTAATGAGAATAAGACCATGTAGGGAGGCTGGGGAGTGGTGGGACTCATGTTGTAGAGTTTCTAATTCTGAATTATTCATTTCTCCAATGGCAAGAAATCCTCAAATCTGGGCCAGGGAGAAAAAGTCAAGGAGGCCTGGGGGCCTAAAAACCATGGAGACTGTGCTAAGGATTAAACTAAAACCTGGCTTTTCTCCATTAGAATGTAAATCATTTTGTACAATTCAGCATAGTTTTGGTGATGTGTCTGAGTCACCTAAGTTAATCCAGTTTCATAAAATATTTGGTGCTAGGATATTGTGAACATTTTTCAATATTTATTGCTTACTTATTTTTTTTATCAAGGGACTGACAGTTCAGGAGAAGAGTTAATAAATGTGTCAACTAAAGAGTGAATCAGAATGTTGTAAATGTCTGCTAAAAGTCTGCATAGTGCATAGTGGGGACAAAAGCAATCGACAGCTCTACTGGGGGATGTCTGAAAAGTTTTATGCTAAGGGGATGAGTCATGAGAGCAGGGTAGGGTTTGACAAACAAAGAGGGAGAAAAGACACTCCAACATTAATAATAGTAACTTCTACAACATCTCCTGAAGGTGTAAATGTGACATAATTCTAAGAGCTTTACATATGTATTTTCCATTTAATGCGCACAAGCACACAATAGCCCTATGCAGTAGGTTTCTAATTATTTTATTTTTTATTTTAAAGAAACTTTAGATTATGTAAATGTTACATAAAAAATATAAGGGATTCCTGTACACCCCACTCCCTCCCCCTCCCACACTTTCCCATATTAACTACATCCTTCATTAGTGTGGTACATTTGTTACAATTGATGAACTCATATTGAAGCATTGCCACTAACCGTGGATTACATTATAGTTTACATAGTTTACATTATAGTTTACATTCTGTCATGTGCAATTTTGTAAGTTATGACAAAATATATAATGGCCTGTATCTGTCATTGCAACATCATGCAGGACAATTCCAATGTCCCAAAAATGCCTCCATATTACACCTATTTTTCCCTCTCCCTCCCCTCAGAACCTCCAGTGGCCACTGCCTCCACATCAATGATAAAAGTTCTTCCATTGCTAGAATCACAATAAGTCTATAGTAGAATAATAGTAAGTCTACTTTAGTCCATTGTTCATTCCCCAATCTTGAGGATTTGGGGATGGTGATGCCCACTCTGCCTCTAATTGAGAGGGAGCTTAGATCCCATGGGGCAGATGGGTGGAGCTAACTTGCTTGCAGTTGCAGAATTTCTCTGTTACTTGGGATTGGCATTGTCCATCATCATCACCTTGTTAGTTGTCCTGGGTGAGTCCAGTGAACTGGAGAGTAGGTGTTGCAACTCTACTGAGATTCAGGACCCAGCTGGCATATGGACAGACCAAAGATTTAAGTCTCTTGGACATATACCTATCAAATATAGTATTAACTATAGGTTCAAATAAAAGGGGCAGAAGAATCATGTGTAGAGAAACCACAAATGAATCCGACTCCATCACACTGGGGAACATAAATTCCAAGGTAAGGCCCACTGGCAAGGTGCCAAACTCCTGACCTGTCTGCCCTGCCTATAGTGTCTGGATGTCTCTAGAACCCTCAGGAGCCCCATTATTTGAGGCAATATTTACTGTGACAGTCAATGAGATCCTGCTGAGACATGTTGTATTAGTCAGCTAAAGGGGTGTTATGCAAAATACCAGAAGTCTGTTGGTCTTTATAGAGGGTATTTATTTGGGGTAGAAGCTTACAGTTACCAGGCCATAAAGCATAAGTTTCTTCCTTCACCAAAGTCTGTTGCCACATGTTGGAGCAAGACAGTTGCCGACGTTTGCCAGGGTTTGGGCTTCTTGGGTTCCTTTCTTCCCGGGTCTCGTCTATCTCTGGGCTCAACTCCTCTGTTTCCTCCACAAGGTCAGCTGTACACTATAAAACAAATGACTCATCTCTTCCTGGGGCCTTCTCTCCTTCCTCATGAGCAAGCTCCTCTGTGTGCTTGCTTCCCTGGGCTCCAGCATTAAAACCCAGCTTCAGAACTCCAACTCAAAAGAAACTCCAACTTTGTCCTTTGCCATGTCTTTTATCTTTGAGACCCCCCACCAAGGGGTGGGGCTCAACGCCCTATTGACGTGGCCCAATCAAATCCCTAATCATAACAATCATGCCCAGATGAACAGACCAGTTTACACACATAATCCAATATCTATTTTTGGAATTCATAACTATATCAAACTGCCAAACTGCTATACATGCATAAGTGTAACCTCTGGAATGACTTCCCGACTCATTTTGAAATTTCCTAGCCATAAAAACTCAATTGTATTTACCATTTCCCTCTTATTGTCAAGGTCTTTTTCCAGGTGCATTGCTAGTTGGTGCTTGGTAATAATCCCTCAGTGCCAGGGAGGCTTATCCCTGGGAGTCATGTCCCATGCTGGGGGGAAGGTAGTGCACTTGTATGTTGAATTTGGCTTAGAGAGAGGCCACATTTTTAGTAACAAGGAGGCTCTCAGGAGGTAACTCTTAGGCAACATATAATACCAGGCTAAGTTTCAATTGCAAAAGAAAAGGTTCATAGGTACAATCAGCAATATCAAGGGCCTAGCACAATGGTCTGTCCTACTTCACTAGGTGCTGCCCCCATACTCAGGGGATTCTTGCTGTCCCATTAGAGAATGTAGCAGAACTCCCCAGGATGGGAATTTGATCTGGGGCTTGCCTCTAATGCATATGAATGTGTTCAAGTGTTCATGTGGTATTGTCATGGTAGGTTTTATTATTACCTCCCTTCTACCAATGAGGAACTGGGGACTCAGATTGGTTAAGGAACTTGCCTGAGGTCAGTTTGGAGAACCAAAGTGGGTCTGGACTGGATGGGCCTTAAATAACGAGGCCAGAGAGATGGGCAGGGACCAGGCCATGGAAGATCTCAATGACTTTGCTGAGCAGTGTAGATTTTATCCTGTTGAACAGGGAATGGCATGACCTGATTTCTGCTTTGGCCACAGTATAGAGGTTAAAATGGAGACATGGAGGCCAATTAGGAGGAAATGTCAGTGGTCCAGCATCCAACCTAAGGCAGTGATAGTAGCAATGGAGAAGACCTCAACTCCAAGGAACACCAAGGCTGGTGGACAATTATTCTAGAGATTGATTACAATTCAGTGGGATCACCTCCTATGTAATTATTTCCATTTTATAAATGGACAAGACTCTGAAAAGACAATTTACCTGAGCCTGTTAAATGACATGACTAGGACTCAAATTCAGGTCTGCGTGACTCCAGGAGGCATGTCTTTTCTCTTACGAGTGGCCAGAAATAAATACTGAACATTTTATTTACTTTTAAGTCAGGCCAGGAAATATTGTGTGTATTATATATATAAAGAATTTTTAGCTCTAACTATATGGAGTGGCTGATATTTGGCCATGTTTGACCTTCAAAACCAGCCATTTCATAGCATTTACCTTAATAATTGACCTCCTTAGAATTCAGAACACCATGTGTTATCTAAGACTCCAGACTTTGAAGTCAGATGATCCTGAGTTGAATCCCAGCTTGGGCCCTAATAAGTTCACAGCAAATTTTTCAACTTTTTTTGACTCTGTTCTTCATCTATAAAATAGGAACTATAAGGTTTACCTGACAGTGATAAGGAAAGGATAAAAGGAGAGAATGTATTTAATGCTTACCCCAGGCCTTGATAAATGGCTTTATATTTATTATTCAGCTTTTGCTGCAGCTACAAACAACCCTTAAATCCCAGTAGCTTACAAAAGCAAACTTTTAATTTATTGTTCACATTACCTTATGGCTGTGCGCCTGCTGCAGTTTTGCTGGGTTCTGTGCATCTTCTCTGAATGAGCAGCCATTCTCTGGGGTATGCTGTTGGCATAGTGGGGGGCAGAAACTCAAGGGGTTGTGCAAAAGCTGAGATGCCTCTGAAAGTGTCTGCTTAGAATTGGTACTTTGTCACTTTCAACCACTTTCTATTAACCAAACTGTCATAGAGCCAGGCCCAAAATCATCGAGACAGGGAAGAGTGTTTTGCCTCCAGGGAAGGAGTGAATAGTCAGGAACAATAACCCAATCTACACAGTAATGATTTATTATTACTAGGTAATAATCATGGCATCATAAAATTTCATTTTGGTTTCAATTTTGCTGGTAATTAAGAATTGAGACATTGCATTTCAATCAATTTCAATATCTGTAATCTTCATCCCAGGAATATTAACCAGTAATAGTTGCTGGGTATTTGTTATTATGCTCATAGCAATAATAATAATAATTATTATTATTATTATTCAGTATTTCCTATGATAGAGTGATAAGGATATTCTTTTTATAAATATACTCTTTTTATATGTACTTGAGATGTACTCTTGTTATACTAGTGAAGAATGAATAAGTCAGGAACTACTTTTCTTTAGTCATTGGGAACTCTTTTTCTAAAAGAAAAATGTTACTCCAAGCAGAACCCTGAATCCTATCATGCCACAGTGGTAGGGCAGCTAGGATTATCTGACCCCATTTCCAGTACCCTGTCATCTCACTAGTCACAACATCTTTGAATAACAGCTCATATCAACTGAGCACTGACAGTATGGCAGATGCTGTACCAAGCTTTTTACAAAGATGTTCCCAGTTTTTCCTAAAAATACCTTATGAAAAAATCCACTACAAATATTTCCATTTCACAGGTGGGAAAGTTAAGACTTGGAGAGGTTAAGTGACTTGCCCAAGGTCATGCAGCTAGGAAGGGATGAAACAAGAACTTATACCCAGGAAGTCTGACTCTGAGCTTTCATGCTGCCCATGCACTCTGCTACCTCCTGTAAAAATGTGGATTCATCATGATAGCCAAAGCGTACTGACCACTTATTATGTGTAAAGCATTGTTTCCATATGTGACAGTTTGAATTTTGTAAATCCCAAAAAGCAAAAGATTCTGTTTTAAACTAATCCATTCCTGTGGATGAGAGACCCATTTAACTGAGTTACATCAGTGGGGCATGTTTCATGTTGAGTCTCTACCCTCTTGGTGGGTCTCATATAAAAGGAGACACAGAGACTCAGACACAGGAAAAGGAAGCCGCCATGTTTGGTCCTGCCATGTAAGAGAGAGGGTCACTTAAGCATGAAGCCCCAAGAGCCTGGGTGCATGGAGCAGCTCAAGAGAAAGGGGTAAACCCACAGAAGAAGGTTGAAACCGTGGCAGAGATCAGCAGTCATCTTGCTTAACCACATAGCAATACGCCAGGAACAACAGTAGCTGACTTTGGTGCGAAAGCATCTCTGATGATGCCTCAGTTTGGGCTTTCCATGGCCTTGAAACTGTATGCTTTTACCCCAAATAAATCCCCTTAGTAAAAGCCAACCCATTTCTTGGCCTTTCCATAGGCACCCCTTTGGCAAACTAAAACACCGTATTTGTTATCTCATGGAATCCTCAAAATAAGCTTATAAAAATTATAAGACCAGAGAGTTTAAGGCCCAACATTGTACAATTAACTAAGTCGTGGAGGCTAGCTTTGAAATAGGCATTCTGGTGTCAGAGCTTGAAATCTTAGGCTCTATACACTAGTCACATTATTAAATGTCCACACTCATTCTACACACAGGCCACCCAATATTTCAAACCTATCTCACATGTAGAGGTTTGAAGATGAGTTCCCATCCACATTGTTTTCTCCCTTTGCCTCCTAACTTATTCTCCTCCTGTCACCATAACAACTCACTACCGCAATACACAGTTGGAATCCTTATCAAGAGAGGCAGAAGGGAGAGGCTTTTGATGTATCTCTTCAGGGGTCCTCTCTGACATCTTTATCTCCTCCTGGTGAACTTTGGGCATCCTGTGATCTACGACACTGCCAATTAAGCTGTAAACGGCCCAGCTGCCTCTGTGCACTCCTGGCTTGTGGAAGCCCAGTAGGACATCTTGCGTCCATATGCGTGCTCTCCCAATCCTCAGCATCCCAAAATGAGAGCGGAAAGAGCATCTAAGTTACACAAAAGCTATAGATGGTAAATGAAGAGGACAAAGCACTGACTGCATCCATCTACCCCTCCTTTATTGCAAAGAGTCCACAAACTGCTGCAAGAAATAGAGGTCTATTCAATGCTTCCAGAAGCCCTTTTTCTTTATAAGGAAATGAGGAAGCCAGAAATCAGTACATTGCCGAAAGCAGAGAACAAAGAGAAAATACCACTCAGCAAAGGCAATCTGGCCCTAAAAATTTCTATCCCTAAATCAGGGGCCCAAAATAGGAACCAAAGTAGCTTTTCCCCTAATTTGTATTGAGCATGCCTCTTACATTTTCATCAATGTATGGGACAAAGAATTTTTCCTATGACAAAAGGGCATACGTGTTATGGCTGCTTTTCAAAAAAAAAAAAAAAAACGATCCTACAAGCAGCCGGTGGAAAACATGCTGGCATCATTTGCCGAGGTGATGCTTCCTTACATATAAGGTACTTAGGGTCTGAGCAACCTCAGTGCTCCCTGTGTGATGAGCAGACCAGCCACTTCCCTTCTCTGGGTCTCAGTTTCTTTATCTGGAATTGAAGATGATCCTGAATCTGGTTTGCATTGCAGTATTGTGTGAGGAGAACAAATCAAGTATTAGAAGGAAAATCCATGTGTTAATCATGAGACTTGTGCTTCAGGAAGGAATTATTAACTTGTAATATATGGACTGTATTAACATACAGGCTATATGGAACATTCCAGTCTTTAGACACAGCTGCTTAAGACACATTTCATGTTTGTTTAAAGTCACACATGCCTCTTTATTCCAAGGTCCATAATACTCAACAACACTGGATTTACAAGTTTAACTTTCTATATTGATAACATAGAACATATTCTGTGTGTGAGTGTGTGAGTGTGTGTGTGTGTGTGTGTGTGTGTGAAACCTGGATCTTCAGCAAAGTGCACAGGTGTATGACACCTTCTGTAGTAATGACTGCATTTTCTCAGATATTTCTTGTTTTCCATAATCTCTTCATGTGAGATCACCCATGTATTTAGGTAGTAATTTAACATTCATTGTGAAGGTGCAAAAATATGACTGAATCAACATCTTAGCTTAAGTAAAGTGCAAAATGCCCTTTCATGTGGCAAGAATTAATTTGGGGGAACCCTACTGCCACCTGTTTAGTAGCACCTCAGTCTAAATTATTCTTAAGTCAATATTTACAATGCTTCAGGTATGTGATATCAGCGATTCTATGTTGCCTATTGTCATCAGATCTTGCTAACACACCTTTGGCAAGGCTATTTTTACATGCTTGCCACAGGCATGTGAAAAAAAGGAAATTACAGCATGCTTCTGAGAGCGCTGCTGGAGAAACTCCACAGATGGGGGTGGCCCCTCTCAGATAGCAGGCCCCTAGTGACCACAAAGCTGTAGTCACCGCACTGACACAAATGCACAAAAAGGTTCTGACATCTCTTGTTTCCCGAATATCTTATCTATCTTATTTTGGATCTTTTATTTTCTTTTCAAATTCAAAGACCCTACCCATTATGTCCACACACTCAGTCACAAAGAATGAAATGCTTAAAGGAGATGTCAAATGTATCACCCCAAATATTCCTGGGTGTTTCTCATTTTGGGGAGCTTTAGCACACTGATCTGGGCAGGCCTTTAAATGAGACACGAGGAACTGCTCCAAGCTGACCTGGCCTGGCCAAAGTGTTTTGGATCTAAAATAGCATATTCAGTCACCTTTACCTCTGTATTTCCCAGGGGCTTCACAAATGTGCTAGTGCTAGATGCTAGATGTTGGTTCTTTTCTTTGTGTGAATCCAAAGGTAATTAAAGGGATCACAGAGGAGGAGAATACAAGTTCTTCACCATGCATCCAGTCACAATAGCATTCACACCGTGGGGCCTTTAAAACAGATGTTGGAACATGCTGTTATCACTGTTGGGAGCAATTCATTACCAAAGAAAGTTAAAAAACAAAGTTTGAGAATGAGGTTTTTTTCTTTTCTTTTAAGAATAAGTTATAAGAGATTCGTGAATATGCTGTTACTTGACATCATTTTCATTTATTAATGTTCTGAGAGGGTTTCTTGAATGAGACAGTGAAGGACAGAGGTATTTGGCCGGGAATTTGATAACATCGTTCTAAATTCCCTGCTACAGTTCCCTGCCTTCTTTCCATTATTCATTCATTGATTTGCCAAAGAAACAAAGAAACCTACTATGTGCTAGGTGCTTTTCCAAAGACTTAACTTAGAGTAGTGGATAAGACAAGCAAAATTTCAGCTTATTTTCTGTTGGGAGATATAGAAAATAAAAAAGTCAATGAATATATAAATATATAAATATGTATACACAGTGGTTTCACATGGAGATGATTGACATGTAGAAAATAAATCAGGTAAGAGGTAATGAGCTTTTTTGATGAGGCAATTAGAGAAGGCTCTCTGAGGGGACATTTCCACAAACACTTGATGAGAGTGAGGAGATGGTGAAAGAGGTTTCTGAGTAGAGGGGATGCCAGTAGAAATGTCCAGAGATAGGAACATGTCTGGCACTCCAGAGAAACAAGGTCAGTGTGGCATTAGCAGAGAGTGACAGGGAGTATCTAGGAAATGAGCGTAGGTGGTAAGCAGGCAGGTTAAAGTTGTTGATTTTATTGAATGAGAACGGAAGCCATTGGAGGGCTTTGGAGAAGGCTGAGCAAGGTGCACGGTGACATGATGAGTGATTTGAATGTTGGCATATAGAGGGGGCATCACACTCTGAATGGGTTTCAGCAAGTGTGCTCTAAAGGAGTGTGAGGTTTGGAAACTACTCACTGCTTTAAGAAACTTTATTGCACATATTCAAAATTGGAGGGAGGATATGGTGGATGGAAAATAATTTTTTATCCCATTTAGTATTTGCTAAAATACTTAAAATGCCAAGTAAAGAGAATAAAACAATTCACCACATAGAGCTATACATTTAAACTCCGGATTGCACAATTTAATGAAAATGTGATCATATACATAAATAGACATGGTGTAAATATCAGTATGCTCATTAACTAGTTATTATGGACAGGGTACACACATGACTGAAAATATAATTTAAATTTTGGCTTTCTGACCTTGTCTAATGTCTTGAAAGATAGAGATAATTCAGCCAATTTCACATTACTGTCTTCTTGTCCAACTTCCCCTGCATGAACGAAAGCATGATTTACTTTCCAAAGAGCCTAATTCCACCAAGATTGCTCTGGAATGCTTCTAATGACGCCCTTTGCTTCCACTTCCACTCGGTGCCAGCAGCAGTGTATACCACCAAATTAATGTGAAACCGAATGAGATAGAGTTGTTCATCGGAGCTAAGGAAAAAAAAAAACAGTCAAAATTGCCCGACAGTCTCAGGGGGGAGATGAAGGGTCGGTTAAAGATATCTTCCCTTTTAATAAGAAATGTTATTACTTTGGGGGCACATTGTGTCCCCATTCCGAGAGTAAGCAGCTGCCACATTGCCTTTATTGTTGTCTGAGCCTGTACCTTCAGCAATCTGGGGTGTCCTCACACACAATGCTGGCAATAAACACTGGATGAATACTTCAGCCTGGTGGAGCTGAAACCAAGCATCCTGGAAGAATTTTGAGTCAGCCATTGCTACTCCTCTGTCTGTTTCACTTGCTCTCTAAGCTCTCCCAATATTGTACTGATCCTTTATTAAATTTCCGTGATTATTAACTCCCAGTGTTTTTCTCTCTCTGGGATCTAATAAACGGAAAAGAGAAGCATAAATTGAAATGGAGTGAATTAGTTACATGCCCAAAGACTGGCATGCCTAGCAAAACAAGATCAACTGAGTGAAAGAAACAAAATGAGAACTCTATTAGGTAATTATGTCTGATCACACTGTCTTACCTCTACCAGAATCATCACTTTTAAATATCAGATAAAATTACAGTGCCTTTCATCTTGTTTTTTTCCACTTTCCATTATGTTTCTGTAAAGTAGATTGAAAGGGAAATATTTAGTGAGAAAAAAACACACTTGATAAATTAGGATAAGAAAGAAAAGTTTGGTTTGAGGAAAAAGAAGTTCTGAAAAGGACCAGAAAAAACCCAATCATTTAAATGAGAATACAACTGAGAGGGTAATCCTTAGCAATCCCTTGAGATTCAGAGGGCATTTCAGGCTCCTTGAACTTAATGGAACCTTGACTTTCTCTGTGTTTTCCAGGTATATTGCTTCTCCACGTTTTTGTTCTAACTTACCCATCACATTGCAGGGTCAGAAGAACAAGGTTTTGAGGAAAATTACAAACTGCACCCTGGAAGGCAAAGGGCATCGGAGAGGCTGGCTAATTCTGAAAGCTGAAAATCAGAAAGACACATTTTCAAAAGGAATTATGGATAAGCAACATGCATTACAAGCACACAATTCCCTTTAGTGCTTCTGGAAGGAGCCAAAACATGAATGAGGAACGCTGGCATTGAACACTACCAGGACATCTAAAAGAAATGGCCTAGCTATATGTGACTCCTATTCATCTGCTAATACAAAAACAGCACATCTTCTGCTAACAGGTTCTGTCTTTGGACGTCCCAGTAACTACTCAAATGCAGATAGCATATCAGATTGGTGGTAGAATAATCTCCTATAAAAGCTTGCCCACAGTGACAAGTCACATTCTTGATGCTGCCTGTTGGTATGTGTTAAGAAACTGTGTCCTAGGCTTGTGAGCCAGAGGAAGCCCACTTGCTTTTCAGCTTTTGCCAACTTTAGATTCTTTTCCAGCTCTTCTGTGTGGAAGCAGATCATTGGAATTCACGAATCAGTTCCACTCTCATGACTGAGAGCCCAAACCACGAGTGTTGAAGAGTAGAATTAATCCATCTGTGGCTTTCCTCAGGGCCTCACGAATTCTGTCAGTCACTTTGGCTCCGACTTGAAAACAAAACTTCCTTCTCTTATTCTGGAAATTTCTATAAAAATGGAAATTCGAGCACTTCTGCCTTCCCTTTTTGAATCCATCATTTCCAGTAAGATGGCATCAAATCCAGTGGGGAAAAGGCCAATTCCGAGTGCTCAGTCACCCTTTATTTTCCTCATCCGAGGATATTAATCTTTTCCCTTTGGCCGTTACCCTGTTCCTCACTAAGCCCCTCAATGAGAAGAACTCAGATCTGGAATTGTGCCCAATGCACATCACCATGGAAACTGCCTGAGCCTTCAGAATGGAGGAAGCCCATTTTCACAGACAAGGCAGTCCAGGATCCGTACTCAGCCTGGACACTTACTTCCTGTGCAAATGTTCCAGATTCACCCTGAGTAATTAATAGAAATTACCATAAGTGCTCTCACCTATTCCAAGCTGATGAGAAAAATAGGGGGCCGGTCTGGTTCTAGGAAGCATCTGGAGATCTCATGTAATAAGGAACTCCTTGCTTTGTTGTGTGTAAATATTTACAAACAAATTTGTTCTTGAATCCTCTGCTTTGTTGCTATGTTTTGTTGTAATTGTAGATTTTGAAACCAATTTCTAAAAGGACAAGTTCTAAAAGGAACATCTCAATTTGGGAGCCAATCTATGTTGTCTCTATTTTTTTCCTTCAGATTTTGATTGTACGACTGGGGCGGTACTAACTGTGTTAGTTAAGGTAATACTAGCTGCACTGGCTCAGCTGACACACTGTCATGGTTGATTAATGATGTCTGCTGTGAGTGTCAGAATGTGGAGGGTTGGTACCCCATGTATTTGCATCTCTGACCTATATTAACAAACATTTAAAAAGCAAAAAGATAAATTAGTGACTGCCTTACTGACCTGTATTAATGTAACTTTATAAAGTGCTAATTCTCATGGAGTTGTTTACCCACTAGGAGAAAAAAAGAAAAACTAATTTCTTCTTAGTCTTCAAAATGTAAAAGGCAGGTGAATTCGATTGAATTTGGTCTACTCTAACTAGCTTAAAACCTAAAGGGGAATTTATTGGCTTACATACCTGGACGTTCATGGTAAGGCGGGCTTCAGCGTCAGCTGGTCCACGATTCTATGATATCATGAGGGGCCCAGTAGCTTCTGCTTCTCCCCTCTGCCTTCCATACTGTCAGCATCACATTAGTCCTGTCCGCCCTTGGTGGCAAAGTGACTGCAGCAGTTCCAGGCTTCATAGCCACATACCACAGTGTGTGAGAGTGTGAGGGCCAGTTCTAGCATCCTAACAGGGCTGGATTTGCCATTTTTGGTTCTCTTAGGTCACAAGACCATTCCTGTGGCCTGGGGGAATGGTATGTGCCTGTTGGCTTTCACCAACTAGGTCCCACTCCTGTATCTTGGAATAAGCTCAGTTCTCTATGAAGTTCATGGGCTTCGTACCCCATCAAAAATGCGGACACTGTTGAGAAGGCAAAAGGAGATAAGTAGAGGCTGATTAGGCAACTGAAAGTGTCTATTCCATTGCCTAAGAGCCTGCTCTGGAAAGGCAAAATCACATGATAATTAGAAGCACAGGCTCTGGATTAGACTTTTGGCTTCCAAACATTGCCTCCTCCTCTTACCAGCAGCATAATCTTGGCCAGTTGCTTAAATTCTATCTCAGTTTTCTAGTCTGTAAAATGAGGATAAGGATAGTTCAAATGGCTAGTTCAAATGGACAGAATGAAAATATGTGGATGAAAAATTTAGAATAGTACCTGGCCTATGGTAAATACTATGCAAGTCTTAGTTATGATTATTTTTTACAGCCTTGGTATATAATCGATTTCCCTCAGATGGCTTTATTTTTTACACTGCCAAAAGAAACACAATCACCAATGTAATCCAATATAATCGAAGTTGTGGGTATATTGAAAGAAAAACGGTTACAGCAGGGATATCTCAAACTGGAAAGTCAAACAAACTGAGATTTGCATGCCGTGATGAGCATGTGGAATTATGACCTAACTACCAGTTCATATTCCTGTAACTTTTAGTATCAATTGATAATGTACAAGGGTCATTTGTTTCTTTATGGAAAGACTCACAATTAAACCGAAAGTAATTTGCCCTATCATCATCCAGTGCTAAACACATTAACCTCAATATCCTGATAATATTTGCTGATCTTATAATGAAATTTGGCCTTTATATTCATTCTTTTAAAATAATATTACACTTAGTGAGGAAGTGCTGTGTTTCTGTTGTTGAAAATGTGTCCTACTCTTTTGTCTAATTAAAACCATCTCCCTTAAGCTCACAGGTTTTTTTTCTCATGAAGCATTTTGGTATATGTATTTTCAAACCAAGTATGGAAACTAGACATGCAGACGGGGAAGGATAAGCAGCAAATCTTTAGAATCCCTTTGTCTGATGAGTCTTGCTTTAAAAATTCCTCACTGGCCTTGGACAGTTTTTTCTTCAATTTCAAGTGAAAGTTACGTCAGGGGGAAAATGGAGGTGGTGGTTATTAACATGATAAAGTGGTAGACCAGAAGAACTGTTGAGCCACCAGGCCACAGGGAGACTAAAATGATGAAGATCAGCACTCTAATGCCAGCATAACCTTCTTTCAACTCTTTGCCTTCATGTAACAGCTTGGTATCCCAGATTAGGTTTCATCACACGATGCTGGAGACATGACTGCAACCAGCTCTTTTCCTTTTCCTTACATTCCATGATGGAGGAGGAAAGGATCTCTTCCTTGCCAATTCCAGTTAGGAAAATTCCAAGGGAATGAGTCTTCTCGGACCAGCCTCTGTCATGCACACATGCTTGTGATTGGGAATAGGGTCTGCTGCTTGGATAAAGGGGTGGGAAAGGATGATGAGCACCAGAAAATAATAGACATCATTTCTGGGAACTTGTAAATGGGAAGATAAAAGGCATTTTTCCCTAAGTTACCAGTTTTCTGAGGCAGCCCGCCAAGTGTGGCTTAAATGGAGCTGAACATCCTCACAGAGGCAGGAAGGTAGCTAACCCACCTCCTCAGCTCTGTAGAGTTCTCATATGCTGGTATATTCAATCTAAAGGGAAATTTATTGGCTTACAAAGCTGGAAGTTCATGGTGGGGCAGGCTTCAGAGTCAGTTGCCTGTAGGAGCCAGATACCTACTGAAGGGCATACTCTCCAGAACAGCCACCAAGACCCCTCTGAGCAGCCTACATCCAGCATCATCTGTGGGGTTCCTAGAGCAGTCCAGTCCCAGAAGAATCTCTCAACTCACCATGGGGCATTCCCCTCCAGTTTGTAGACACTTTTCTGACTCCTGCTCGGAGTACCAGAGTCAACAAAGGTAACCACTACTATTGTGAGATGCTCTTTGGCTTAGGTGGTGTGTATAATTGCTGATTAGTTTGGCACTTAGATGCGTGCTTTAACATTTAGCTTGTGAAAGATGAATAAATTAGCTCTGGAGGAACCATAACTTTTTCATTTCCTGACTTGTCAAAATGCCCTTTTTGTATTTTATGAAATCATTTTTAAAAATAAAGGTGGAGTGATGAGCCACCTCTCACCTAGGAGACCATGGAATAACTGGGAGGATGGAGTTGTGGTTAACATGGAAATTTGGATTCCTGCATTAGGGCTTATTTTGCGTCTGACTCCCGCATTGTCTATCAAGCGATGATTGGTCCACTCACCTGGCCTAGACCCTCAGATATCTACATCTCATCCAGCCTTAGAGTATGAATAAAACTACTGCATTATATGATGAAATTGTACTGCTTGCTAGAAGTCTTTGATAATTAATCAATTAATAAGCAATCTCACATCTACAGGACTATACTGGACATGGTGAATGACATAGCCCCTCCCACAGGGAACATTCAGTCCATTTTGAGTCACATAAAAATATTAAAGAACAATTAGAGATCAAATTCTAAGTGGTGATTGGGGAAAGAAGACAGAATGTACTGAATATGGGTTAGATTGGTCAAGATATATTTCTTGGAAGGCACGGGGCTTAAAACGGACCCTTAGATGATGAACAGGCAAGCAGGGATTCTTCAGAGTTTCTGTTTCTATGATTGGTGTAAACATGGAGGGTTGAAATTGCATTTTAGGCAATGTGTATAATCCAAACTTAACCACAGAGGTGATCTTAGAAGCCTGTGTGGAGTGTGTTGAGAGAATGACATGCAGTAAATCATGTTGGTAGGGTAGAATGGAGAATGATGAAACCCAGACAAAAATATTTTCAATTGGTACAGGTAGTTTGCTGAGCAGGAAAGTAATGAAAGCAATATTTTTTAGGAAATAAGCCATTCTACTGTGTATGTGTGAGTGTGTGTGTGAGAGAGAGAGGGAGCGATAGAGAGATAAAGAAATAGAAAGAAAAAGAGCAAAGTCAATTGTTGAAAGACAGAAGTCTTTGAAGGCATTAAAGCCTTAATTTAAGATACTGGCAGAGACATAATGAGTAACACAGGTCATAAAGATTTTTTTAAAGGAACAGCAGAGCCTAATGACATTTAGATATGAGAAGTGAGGGACAGAGTTGCTACTCCATAATTTTTGGACTGGCATACAGTTGGAAATTCTAATCTTGCTGTTCCTGTTGGGGAACTTGGCAGTTCCTCCCAAGTATCTGAAGGTTAAGAGGAGCTGTTTCAGCTCATTCTTAGCATTGTTGAAAAAAATTTCCATTTCAAAAAGGCTCCACCCTTTTTTCCATCAGAGAGGAATGAATGCCACGATGTTCATGAAAAATTCTTTGCACATTTGAATTTCTATATCTCACCCTCTCTTTTTTGCTGTTTGCTTTTTCTCACAAAGACTGATAAAGTAGGACTTGAAGGAATACTACCTCAAGAAAAAAAAATGTGTAAAATGAAAAGTGATAGAACTGCTTTGTGAAATGAAGTCCAGTAGAATCAGGTTATAACTGACCCTGGGTTATAATTAGTGGAAGAACACACTTGTTTCCTTTAACCAATAATTTCTGAGTTTAGAATTGTTTCTGAAAAACTGTTTGTGTCTCTGTCTATAGATGTAGAGCTGTAAATATCTGTCTACATGTATATTGAAAATCAATCAAAAATCTGTACAAAGAGTTTCAGAACTTTACATCCCTATATTTTCAAGCAGTGTTCTTGTAAAAATTGGTTAATCTCAACTTTATTAAAATTGCTATCAATTAGTACACACCAATAATCAACCAAAATGACAATCCAGGTGTCACCTTCCATTTAGGCTTCAGCAAATTAATGAAGTCTGAATTCAATTTGGCTACTTGATTCATGCCCTTGATCAATAGCCTGACCAAAAAGAATTGACTTGTGACTTTTTCCACTCTTCAGAACAGGTCAGCTAAGTTTAAAGAGATGAAAGAAGCTCTTTGAAGAATAAGTAAAAAATAAGTGTGCGGATGGATTGGGGTAACAGTTACAGTTAAAAGCATTCCTGAAGGAGACAGTATTCCCAGTTCCGTTTTCATCACTAATGTGCTATGTGATCTTGAATAAGGTACTTAATCCCAGTCAGCCTGTGTTTCCTCATTTGTAAAATGGGAGAGTTGGAGGTCATCATTCCCATAGTTCTTTGAAGCTCGGGTTTCTTGTAATATGCAGTTTAATTGAAACCATGGCTCTCCTTTTGCAAACCAGTGGTGGCATCCATGTTTCAATGCTGTGGTATGAGAAAATCAAAGCAATTCCTGTTCTTTGCCCTCTCAGGTCAGCTTCCTGACCCTTTTGTCCTCATGCAGCACAGCCTGTTGCTCGTCTCTCTCCTCCCTGCACCTAATCAGCCTTCCCCCAATGCTCCTGCCCTCACTGATGTCTCCTTCTCTAAACTCGACATGGCTCTTGACAGTACTTTAATTTGTCTATGTATAATGTCATATTTTTCCTCACTACTTTTGTGATAGCCTTTATCTCTCAATATACTATAAGATCTTTATGGTATATATCTGGCATAAATATAGACCATGTCTTATATTTTCTTATATTTTCTTTTATTTTCCACACCTTCTGCTATCATGTTAGACATATAGTAGGTGTTCAGCCAAAGCCTGATGGGTGGGAAGGTTGGTTTGTTTAATTAACAGATACTTTATTTTTACTTGAAGAACTTTTGTTCTAATGGACTAAACCAACAGGAATTCATCAAATATAAAATATGAATATGCTTTCTATAATGATTGGGAAATGATAAGATCATATTCCCTTTTTAATGTATGTATGTTAAGACATTTTTAACATACATACTGTTGAGATGGCACACTCTGTCATATAAATGACATGACAATAGCACTGACTTGTAATGCTTGCATTACAAATCTTATTTTTAAAGATTTTAATTTGGACTCGGGGAAATTGGTGAGTGATGGGTCTATATGCAAGCACACATATGTTGGAGAAATATTGTCTTCCTTTCTATTTGTAAAATCATTTTCTGCTGCTCACAGAGATAAAAATTGACACATAAGAAAGAAAACAACTGGTAGTTTTGAATTATGCCAAGTCTAGAGGGATCCACAAAAGAGCCGGTGCTTTTAACTACGTAGGCTTTAGAACAGCCAGCTCATGTATTTCATTTTTGCAACCCAAATAATTTATAAAGGGTTTACTTTCACATATCAGCAACAACAAAAAAGAAGTTGTGCAAATTCCCGTACCATGGCATAAGAAAGTGATGCACTCCATAAACACAAACTGGTAGGGTCGTGTGAGAACGAATAGTGTCATGACCTCATTTGCAAAAGAAGTTTGAAAAGCCCTCTTATGATTAAATAGATTTAATTTTTTTCTACTTAACAAAACCCTTTCATACTTTATTATAGAGCAACTAATTGCTTAACTTTAAAATGCCCTGTTTATTAATGTCATAAAAGGAATTTCTACTCAAATATAA
>JAQZBX010047170.1:0-20543 GCA_029593785.1 Cabassous unicinctus | reverse complement strand
TAACAGTGATTTAGAGCTGTTCTCACTTGGAAAAATTTGATTCCTGCCTTGAGTTCAAAAACTCACAATAAGTCTTCGCCACTTTGATGTCATCAATCTTCAGTATGGTAGAATGTGTAAGTACTTTTAACTTCAATTTCTGCCAAAACTTCACAGAACTGATTAATGCTAAATCCACGAAAGTAAATGAAGTGCACTGTTGATATTTCTGGTTCAATAAACATGATAGATTAAAAAAATTCCTACAAAGTACTTGTGTAATAAAATGGAATAACCATAGATTTTAAGCAGTTTATGTTTTTCAAACTAAATTTATCCAACAGGAATTTTTGTTGTTTGAAACATATTTTAACATTGGTTGTACCAAACACATATTAACAGATTTTTCTTGAGGTTATACTGAATTGCTATTTTCTCAATTTGTTAGAAATTATTTTCACCTCCAGTTTTTCTACCTCAGATTTTTCATAGAGGCTAATCCTTTAATTGCCTCAATCCTGGTTTTGTATTCAAATTTTTATCAAAGAAGTTTTAGGTTTCCAGAAAAATCATGCAGAAAATGCAGAGTTCTTATATACACCCCTCACCACATGCATTTTTCCTTATTATTAATGCTTTGTATGAGTGAGTAAATTGTAACAATTAATGAAACAATATTATTAAAATTATACTATTAATTATAGACTATAGTTTATATTTGATTTCACTGTTTGGGTTGTAATGTGCTATTTTTAGATTATACTAGTAACATATACAAACTAAAATTGTCCCTTTTAACCAAATGCAAATATATAATTAAATTTGCAATATTTTGCTCTCATTACTTCCAATGATTACCAAAACTTTTCCATCATCCCAAGCAGAAACTCCTTACCAATATATTCTTAAATACTCATTTCTGATACCCATCCCTGCCCTTGATCACTTGCATTTAGTTTCTTACTCTATGAATTTGCTTATACTAATTATTTCATATCAGTGAGATCACCTAATATTTGTCCTTTTGTGTATGGCTTATTTTATTCAACATGATGTCTTCAATTTTCACCCATGTTGTGGCATATATCAGAAGTGCAATCCTTTTCTGATTCAATTCAGTTGATCATATAGATTTTTCCCTTTGTTCTGTTAATATGGTATATTTCCTTCGTTGATTTTCTTATGCTGAACCAACCTTGCATATCTAAGATAAACCTGACTTGATCATGGTATAAATCTTTCAACGTGCTGCTGGATTCAGTTTGCTAGTAGTTTGGGGAGAATTTTCTACATCTATATTCATAAAGAACATTGGCCTGTAATTTTCTTTCCTTGTGGTATCTTTATCTATCTTTCATATTAGGGAGATATTGTCCTTTGTAGAGTGAGTTAGGAAGTGTTTCTTCCTCTTCAATTTTTTGGAATAATTTGAGCAGGATTGGTTTTAATTCTTGGAATGACTGGTAAAAGTCATAGGTGAAGCCATCCGATTCTGGCCATTTCTTTGTTAGAAGGTTTTTGGTTATGAATTATATCTCTTTACTATTTATTGTTCTTTTGATCTTCTATTTCTTCTTGAGTCAGTGTAGGTAGTTTATGTGTTTCTAGGAATTTATCTGTTTCATCCAGGTTACCTAATTTGTTGCCATACTGTTGTTCATATTATCCCATTATAATCCTTGTTTTTTGGTGGGGCCATTAATTGTTAATCATGTCTTCTCTTTCATTTCTTATTTTTGTTATTTTCATTTGATGTCTTTTTTTCGTTGTCAGTCTAGCTGATGGTTTGCAATTTTTTTTCCTTTTCAAAGATTCTTTCTTGGTTTTGTTGATTATTTTTTTATTCTGTATTTCATTTATAGTACAATCTTGTTATTTCTTTCATTCTGCTTGTTTTAGGTTTAGTTTGCACTTCTTTCTCTAGGTCCTCCAGTTGTGATGTTAGGTCTCTGTGTTCTTCATTTTTAATGTAAGCATTTAGAGCTATAAATTTCTCTCTCAGCTGCCTTTGCTGAATCCCATAAATTTTAGTGTGTTGTGTTTTTGTTTTCATTTTTCTCAAGGTATTGCCTAATTTCCTTTGTGATTTCTTCTTTCATCTATTGATTGTTTTAATGCATTTAATTTTCTTGTGCTTGTGAATTTTTCAGTTCTCCTCTGTTATTGATTCCTAGCTTCATTCCATTGTGGTTGGAGAAAATAATTTGAATGGTTTCAATACTTTTAAAGTACTGAGACTTGTTTTGTGACTAACATATGCTGCTGCTGTTGAGTGAAGTGTTTTATGTCTGTTGGGTCTAATTGGATTATAATATTATTCAAGTCTTTTATTTTCTTATTCATCTTCTGTCAAGATGTTCTAAGCAATGTCATAAGGGGTTCTAAATTACAGTCTTTTGCTATCAATTTAGACCCTTCTGTTTCTGTCTTTATCAATATTTGCTTCATATATTTTGGGGGCTCCACTGCTAGGTACATATATTTTTATAATTGTTATGTCTTCTTGTTGAATTTACTCCTTTATCCATATATAGTTACCTTCTTCATCACTCATAACAGTTAATGACTTAAATTCTATTTTATCTGACATTAGGATAGCTACCCCATCTCTTTTTGGTTACTATTTTTCTGGTACTTTTTTACTCTGATCCTTTCACTTTCAACCAATGTCTTTTTTTGTTGTTGTTGTTCATTCTTTTTTCTTTCTGCTCTTCAGCCTGAATCAGTTTAGTTGTCTTGTCTTCAACTTCACTGGATCTTTCTTCTGCCAGTTCCAATCTTCTGTTGAAAACCTCTTGTAAATTTTTCATTTCATTCACTGTGATTTTCAACTCTAGTATTTCTGTTGGGCTCCCTTTATAATTTCTATTTCTTTATTGAGATTCTCATGTTGCTGTTCATCATTTTCCTGATACTATTTATTTCTTTTTCCCTATTTTCCTTTATCCCATTGAACATATTGAACATCATTATTTTAAAAGATTTTTTGGTTATGTCAAAAGTCTGGAATTATTTGTTGATTGTTTCTGGATTTTTATGTGTTCTTTTGGATCATTTCCTATTTTTTTGTTCATCTGGTAATATTTTGTTGCACAATGTATATTTTAATGTTTTAAATAGGTAACTCTGGGGGTTAGTCCCTAAGCTATCTGTTCATTAAGTTTGTATACCGATGGTGATATGACAGAGACTTCCTTGAGGGCTTGCAGCTAACAAAAACAAATCAAGCAAAGAAAAAACACCTACACAATCTTGCAAATTGGCTCTGAGTTGGCTAATGCTCTCCTTCAGAGTATAGACCTCCTATCAAGAAGATCAGCTGGAAGCAAAAGTGAAGTGCAACGTCTTTGCCTTCATTTCTGAGCTTTGTCTTACCCTGGGCTTGTGCTTGCTTGCTTGTGGCTTTAGGATTTCCCCTATTTACAAGAATCCAAAAGTGCCCTCTACTATTTGTGAAATAAACTCTGCTCCTATTCCAAGGTACTCGATTGTATGCTTTAAAGGTGATAATAATTTGCCTTAGGCTGCTTTGCCTTAATAATTTCATACTTTACTTTAGCTGACTGCTAGCTGATTCTGGCAGCAGGGCAAGTTTCAGGGAGGGCATATCAGAAAGCAGTTTCCTGGTTTTGTCTTCAGGCTGCTGCTTAATAGATTGGTACTAGCATACAGTCATTGCACTATGCATATAGGGACAGGGTCAGGGACACACAATGGTGGCATAGGCTGTCTCCACATGGTGCCAAGAGGGAATGGGAGGGCCCAAAACAATGCCAAGGGCATTTTTAACTGTTTTTAAAGCTGCCTTTTCTTGATTCAGCACTCACAGAGTTGCTGAAACCCCTAATTGTTTTCTGGCATTTTGAGGAAGATGGCTCAGGTATTTTTTGCTGGTTCTTCAAAGATTCTGTGAGCAAATGCACCTTAAAGCATCTTACACTCCCATCTGGGTTGCCTGGAAGTCTCAAACTTGGTTTTGACTCCTGAAATGAAAAACAACTGAGCAGTATTAATAATAACTAATAAAAACTTTAAGAGCTAGAGAAAACCACTAAATCATCTGCCTAGTTATTACTTTGACTAATGATGAAGTCTCAATGTTCTCATGTCTGTGACATAATTGTTCTCACCGCAAAGATTTAGTATTAAACAACGTTATTTTCTTTGGACACATTTCTACAATCAAGCATGATTTCCTTAACTCACCAAGGGTAAATGGCTTTCTTTGCTTGGCTAATATTTAAATCAATCAGCATATTATTTTGGTTGCAGCATATTTTTCATATTCCATTTTTGCCAAGAAATAAGGAAATCTCTAATTATCTTGATAAAAAAAGCTTTTGTAATAAGAAATTTTCTTTCACATTGTCTACTTTTTTCTTCTCATTGTTTTCCCATGAGGTGAGAATATTGTGATGAATGCTTAGTCTGGTAATATAAACTATATTGTTTTATTTTATCATAGCTTTTATGTCTTTGTATAATAAAAAGTTTTGCTATCTAATTCATTAGCAAAATAATCCACTCTTCAGTGCCTTAAAATGAGAACACTCACAAAGTCAAATTTGCAATTCTTTTTTAATAGTCATATGATTGTTATGCATTGGGAATACACTAAACAAATAAAATGTTGCTGTATGGTGATATGTGTCACCTGAAATGTTATAGACTTTTAATTGTATCATTTTGACTAGTAGTACCCTGAATTTCAATGAAACTGTTGAGAGAAATACATATAGTCTGCAACTACTCAGACCTGCCAATTTAACAAGAAAGTAGCCATAGATAACCACAATTAAATGAGAATGACTGAGTTACAAACATTTTATTCATGGATACTGGTATTTCAAATGCATATATTTTCATCTGTTATACAATATTCTTCTTTTGATATTTTTCCACCATTTAAAAGTGTAAAAACATTTTTTTCCTAATGGATCCCCCAAAAACAAACAAAATAATATGTGGCTAGTTAGATTTGTCTTCTTTATATTTGAAGTATATTTTCATGGGTATAGAATTTTGGGTTGAAATTTTTTTCTTTCAATAGTTTAAAGATGTTTCACCAAGATGGGGCAGCAAAGGTGGATCTCAGAGTTCGTGTGAAATTTTAATTATTGTGACTTTGTAGTCAGTTTTGAAATCAGGAACTGTGAGACCTCCAACAAGTTTTTTGTTTGCAATATTAACTTGACTAATTGGGACCCCTTGCATTCCCATGTGAATTTTAGCATCAGCTTTTCTATTTCTGAAAAAAAATATGGCCGGAATTTTGATAGATTTTGCATCGAATCTTTAGATCACTTTGGATGATATCGACATCTTAATAATAGTAAATCTTCATATCCATGAACAAAGGGTGCCTTGCCATTTATTTAGGTCTGTTTTAATTTCTTAAAACAGTGTTTGGTAGTTTTCATGGTACAAGTCCTTCATTTCCTTGATTACATTTATTCCTAGGTATAGTATACTTTTAGGAGCTTTTGTAAATGAAATTTTTTCATTTCGGAATACTCTTTGCTATTTTATCAAAGCAAAACTGATTTTAGTGTGTTGATCTTGTAGCCTGCAACTTGGCTGAATTCATTTATTAGATCTATTAGTTTCCTTCAGGATTCTTTGGGAATTTCTATATAAAGGATCATATAATCTGTAAAGGGAAAGTTTTTCTCCTTCCTTTCCAGTTTGGATAATTTTACTTCCTTTTCTTTCCTAATTGCTCAGGCTGGAACTTCCAGTACAATATTGAACAGCAGCAGTAACAGGGGTATTTCGGTCTGTTCCTTACCTTAGCGGGGAAAGCTTTCTAACATTCACCATTGAATATGATTTTAATGGTGAACTTTTCATATATGCCCTTTATCATTTTAAGGAAATACCCTTCTATTCCTGTTTTTCTGAGTGCTGGTTTTTTGTTTGTTTGTTTGTATTTTTTTAATAATGAAAGAGTGTTGGATTTTGTCAAATGCATTTTCAGCCTTAATTGAGATTTTCATTTGACTTTTTATGTGTTAATTTGGTTTATTACATTGATTGACTTTCTTTTTTTGTTTCTTTGTTTGCCTTTTGCATTTATGGAATTAATCTCACTTTGGGCATATAATTATTGTAATATGCTGTTATATACAATTTGGTAGTATTTTAGTGAGGATTTTTGTATCAAAATTATTAGGGAAATTGGCCTGTAGTTTTCCTTTCTTGTGATGTCTTTATCTGGCTTTGTTTATAGGAATTGCTGGCAACATATATTGAGTATTTACACTATTTTTAAGAACTTTCTTAAAAATAGAAAGAATTTTCTTTTTTTTTTTTTAAGGAGTGTTGATTTGTTTTTTATTCCAGTGACTTCTGCTCTTATCTTTATTATTTTTTTCCTTACACTTATTTTAAATATGCTTACACATGTTTTTCTTGTTTCTTCAGGAGGTAGCTTAAATAATTAACTTCAGACTTCGTATTGTGTTACTTAAGTGTTAATTAGTATATATTAACCTTAAGTCTGTGGTGTTTCTTCATATCACTAATTTTATTATGTTTTGTTTTCATTATCATTCGGCTTAAAATATTTTCTTAATTTTTTTATTCCTGCTTTGACTCATGGTTTTTTAAAAATTGTTAATAGAGAAGGATTTTGTAGATACCTTATATTTGTTTATTATTTAAATAAAGGTTGTGGTATTAATACATACCCTGGAAGATTCAATTATTTTTACATGAGTCAAAAATTTTTATATGGCTCAGGATATTTTCTCTTTCAGTTAATACTCTACATTACTTGAAAAAAATATGCACTCTTTTTGTAAGTTGAATGTGGTACACTATGTATGTCAATTTGAATAAGGTAGTTGGTACTATCGCCAGAACATCTATGTCATTGCTGATTTTTTCATACTTGTTTCTTCTTTTTCTTAGAGAGATATGCTAAATTCCCCATTTATGGTTGTGATTTTTCCTTTTTCCTTTACATCTGTCACTTTTTGCTTCATATATTTGTTGTTCTGTTATTAAGTGCATTTATATTTTTCATTGTTTTATTATACGTCTATATTGACTCATTTATCATTTATAAGGGTCCCTATTTATTTATTGTAAAACACCTTGTTTTGGACTCTATTGTTTCTAATATTAATACATTACTAATTCAACTTCCTTATCCTTATATTTGGCATGTTCATCTTTTTCGCAACCATTTTCTTTGTATATCAGTTTATTAAAGTTCACCTGTCTAGATAACATGGAGCTGTTTCTTCCTGTTATCCAGTGTGAAAATCTCTGCCTTTTAAATTTAATGATCAGTCTATTTACGTTCAGTGTAATTATGGATAGAATTTCATTTGTCATTTGATAATTTTCACCCTCGTTATACCTCTGTTCTCCCTTCCCGTCATTTTTGGTCTATAAAATATGTTTCATTATTTTATTTTCATCCCTGTATTGCTATTCAATCTATTACTCTTTACAATACTTTTAAGTGGTTGCTGTAGGGATTTCAAATGTACATTATACTTATATCAATCTACTAAGAGTTAACATTTAATTATTTCAGTTATAACATAGGAAGCTTGCAAAAGTATATTTCTATTACTTTTCTTCTTCAGTGCTACTGTTGTCATATATAATGCAGCATAAACACTATATACCCTAATACAGTGTAATAAATTTTGCTTTAAATATGATGTCTTTAGAATAAATTAAGAGAAGCAAGAAATAAACATTATAGTGTATATTCACCCAGACATTAACCATTTCTGTTGATTTCCATTCTTTCCTACTGATTTGAGTCATCTGTTTTCACTTCCCATCAGGGAAAATCTTACTTAGTAATTATTCTAGTGAAAGTCTGCCGCTGATGGGTTCTCAGAAAACATTTTTACTTTATTCTTAATTTTTAAAGAGTAGCTAGCTTATGTGGAATTCTTAATTTCCAGGTACCCCCACACCTTCATTATAATGTCTTCTGTCTTCTATATTCTGCAATAAAAGTCAGCCTTTAATTTTTCCCTTGTTTCTTTCCTTGTAATGTGTCATGTTTTTGTTTGTTGGTTTGGTTGGTTTTGTAAGATTGCTTTCTAACATTTTTTTTTAATATTTGATTTTCAGCAGTTTGATTCTGATGTGTCTAAGGATGGATGTATTTTTGTTTATCCTGCTTAAGACTTGATTTAGCTTTTTAGATGTATAAATTAATATGTTTTTTCTTTTGGCGAATTTGGGCCAAAATTTTCTCAAATATGTTTCTTGTCTTTTCTCATTCATTTTCTGAGTCTCATATTTCATACTCTTTGTATGGGAAGTGAACTGTTACATTATTTTTTTAATTGTTTGATATTTACAACTCAAATAAACACACATGCACCCTACAACCAAGAATTTCACACCTAGTTATTAATCCAACCAAGATGTATACAAATATTCATAATGTAATCTACAAAAAATATTAAAAGCAGCATTTGTCAATGTCATGCATTAGAAATGACTGAAATGTCCATCAGAGTAGAAAGGATAAATAAAATTTAATCCACATACAATGAAACGTATCATTTAAGAGAATAAATAAAGTGCAACTAAATAATATCTTGGGTGAATTTCATAACCGAATATTGGATTCAACTACAAAAGAGAACGTAGAGTATGGTTTAATTTATTTAAAATTTGAAAATAAATAAAACTTTACATTATGAAGTCCTGAAAAAGAAAATTTGAAGACTTCCACAATCAGATATGAAATGAATTCTAGATTATAATGTTACTAGAAGAAAGTAGCAAAATAAAGTATATTTTACAGAAAATTCATTTTTTTTTTCAAGAATAGTGCAAAAACCTTTCCCCCCTTAAACTGTTTAAGAGTAATTTTTCAACATGGCAACCCATCACTTCCAAATACTTTCATGCTTGTTTTCTAGAAACGACATTCTCCTGCATAATCATTAATACCATCATCAAAATTATGAAATAAATGTTATTATATTACTACTATTTAAACATTAGACACTATTCAAGTTGCCCAATATTCTCAAAAAAGGACCATATTAGAATCAGAAATTGCATTCAGTTGTCATGAGTCTTAGTTTCTTTCAATGTGGATCAGGTTCTCAGTCATTTTAATTTCCATGATATGACATAATTTGGAAATCACTGGCCTGGTATTTTGTAGAATATTCCTCAATTTGGGTTTATTTGAAGTTTCCTTGTGATTATATTCTGTTTGTGCATCTTTCATAGGAATAACTCAAAAGTGATACTGTCTTCTTCTCATTATATCAAAAAATGGCACATGGATTCATTACTGCTATTGATGATGTTCATTTTATCACATTATGCAGATATTTTTGGTAGGCTTCTGTGCTGTAAAGTTAAGAATTTTTCTCTTTGTAATAAATAAATACAGATGCAATTTATATAATAGATAAGTATAGGCTGTCATACTATATTTTCCAATGTATTATACTGTGTTACTATACATTTCTGATGCACAAATGACCCTAAGTTTGGTCTTTAACAACCCACTTTAGCTGGCTTCTGTGTCATTCTGAAATGTTCCTATTGATCTTTGCATATTTCCTTACTTTCTAGCACAGATGCTTGGTCTATACTTATGCAAATATATTAATACATACATACAGACATACATGAATAAATAGAAAACTTATATGAAAAAAGCTATTTACAAGATTCAATAGACATCTTTTAAATCTATTATTATTATATCATATATTATATTACAGCTGTTATATAATATATAAATATATAATATGTTATAGGATATATCCTATATATTTATGATATTATTATTAGTAAGAAGAACATTCAAAAATATAAAAATCTTACTTAACCATGTCATTTTTTGTTGAAATGTACTTTCCATTTTGCAATTTGAAAGAATTGGATTCAGAGCAATTTTGGGATATAGTTATTTACACAAAATTAATATTCTATTAATGGCAGAAATAGCAATTCCCTATTCTTGCTTTTTATTATTGTCATTTCTTAAGTTCAACATTTAATTAATTTGTTGTTATAGTTGTAAAATAAAAGTATTTAAAATTCTCAGTTTTTACAATATTGGCTTTTTTTTCATTTGAGAATTGTACATATACTATTATATACATTTATTTTCTAATTATCTAAAATTCACTTTATTTATTTTCTGTTGCCTTATGGAGTTATTCTAAAGGGTTTGTTTGCTTTTATTTTCAAAATGTATTAGCTGTCTTTACTCTTTTTTCTCCCTGTATCATTTTCCTGTTTTTATTACAATATTTACAAAAAAGAAACACTTTACCCTTTTTATATGATAAAGGTTAATTTTGTTAACATAACATGTGATCAGATTAATACTTTTTCCATGGACTTTTTAGGGACTTGTATTTTATATGTTTGTATGGTAAATTGTTTAATATACAGCTAATGAAAAAACTTACTGATGTTTTTCAAATACTTTATTTCCTTATTTCTTTTTACTTGTTCTGTTGGCAATGAGAGGGGTATGCAGATGTTCCCTATTAGGATTTTGATTTGGTCAATTTCTCCTTATATTTTACAAAGTAGTTTTATATATTTTGTTATGCTGTTCAGATTATGAAGTTTCATTGTTATTTCCTAGCTGTGGTTTAGACCTAGAAACGGTGACAGAAGGAGAATATGACAATATTTGAATTCTAATTTAATGATGGTAATTTGCGTTTTACAAAAGAGACTGTTAGATTAGATGAGGAATTTAAAGGTATTGACATTATTTAAATGTTTGTTTTGGTTTTCCTAAACTATGATATGTACCTCATCATTTGAGTTGAAATTGGTTAAATTTAGTGACTGGAGAAGTAAAAAATTGGTATCTATTAATTTGCATGTATTCTTTAAGTTATTCTTTAAAAAAAAAGCCTTTGAAGCAGGCAGGAATTTTTATTAATTTTTAAACAAGAAATCCAAAAATGTAAGATGATTTCCATGCCTATTACTTTTTATTGGTACCATTTCATCACTAGAAACCAATTTTCCTCCTTCCAAATTCCAGGCTTATTTCACAGCACTTCTTAGTAACTAGTTATTTCCCCTATCCTAAAAATTTGAGTAATAGATGAAGAAATTTTCTATTTTTTTTTGTTGTTTGTTTGTTTGTTTTTGGTGTGGGGATCTCATCTTAATTATAGGAGAGGAAACATTTTCTTCAAGATACCCTTTATCAACTAAAGTGTTTACGGTGCCATCTGGAGAGAATAGACAAAAGAAATTTGCATCTTTTATACAGCAAACCCTGGAGACCAATCAGAGATTCACATAATACTCTTATTGTTGCCAATAAACATCTTTGCCTTTGGAGTATATTTATACAAATATTTTAAATTAAAGGTGAAGTCATTCTTAGATTGGCTTGTTTGGAGCCAAATCTACTCTGATGGGCCTCTAATACTGTGATACCCACTGTATGCCTAAAATAATATTCCATTTTCACTTTAAGTGTGGCAGTTAGAGAGACACCTAAGAGAGTTAGAATCATGCCTTTGAGAAGGTTAATGAGAGGATGGCTCCCTACTGGTCTAAGGGTACAATTAGAGAGTAGGGAAGCTAAATTTTTTAACTCCTTCAACAAATTGATCTGGTTTTTCCATAATTAACTATAAGTTGCACCAGGGCAAACAGATGATTCCCACTGGTGGAATGAAACTTTTGTATCCTGCTTTGAGTTACCTTAAATTAAGCACATGTAAAATAACTCACCATTTTAATCAGTCTCATTGGGCCTAATTAAGAAAGTAAATTTAGCCAAGGAACAAAATTAGAAAGAGCTTTAAGAAATCCCTGGATAGGTGATTAGAGTGCATTTCAAGCTTGAAATAGTTTTTAAGTTTTACATTAAATTTTTTAAAATATAAAGTCAAAGACTTGTGTTCCCTGTAAGTTTCCATTCTCCCCTTACACCCTCATATTTACACCCTCACAAGGATTTATTGAATAGATGCCAATATTATTATATTAATTCCCCAAAAGACCACATAATAAAAGAAACTTTAATATATCTGCAAACACAATTCTCTGATTCCTTCCTGTGGAGAATTACCTCTGCCCTTTAGCATATATCTAACTTTTAAAAAATATATCTAAAAGAATATTTATGTCTTCCAGTTTACATTTATTTTAGATTTATTAATCCCTATACATTACATTAGAATTAATTCTCATTTATTATTTTGTCAGTGGAAATGGTGCTCTTACTATTATTTAGGATTTATAAACTTAGAGTAAATGGAACAAATTAGAAGCTCTTTTCCTAAAACTGTTTCCCTTGCCATAGAAAAATTTGAACTGCAATTTCTGTCACGTCTAGTACCCACATGTACAAATGTTATTTTATCTAATTTGTTGAAAGATTTAATAGGTATTTTTCTTTCAAACACCAGTTTGGATGACCATATGCTAGATAAACAGTCTCTCCTCACACTGTACCAAAATTTATTGGGGGAGTTTATAAAAGATATTTCCATTAGGCAGTCAGATAAACATGTTACATTCTTTACTTCACTCAGTCAATATACTTTGGTTATTTGTCCTCCCTTCAGGTCTTATCACCTGTTTACATACTATAATTGTATTTGCCTCAGAGTTGTTTTAGTTGTTTAGATTGAATAGTTCTGTTATTAAAATGCTGTGTTGGTTGATTCAAGATTCTAGGTTACTAGGGCAACCACATAACAGATAAATGAATTAACTTCACCGTTAATGTTTCTAGGACTTGATATCAATTAAAAACCAAAAACAGATCACAAGTAACCTTTCAAAGAAATTCAGTATATACAGGTTTTGAGGAATGGTTACCAAAAAAATACCTTTTAAAATTACATCTAAAAAATAATTGAGAGGGCAAACAAGCTACTATCTAGGTGTTGATCAAAATTAAAGTATTTTATACCTTCTATAGAGACTAATTTCTGGCATTTATTTATTAAGCTATTGTTCAAATCCTTTCTTTTATATTTCCCCAAATTTCTTATCACATAGATATGGGTGAATTCATATTTTAAATGAGAGAAATAGTGCTTGAAATTTCAAAGCTATTCCCTAACATGGAAGGATATTCATTTTTTGGTAATTTTAATTAAATAAGGGAATGTCAGTTTTGATAATAGGTTATCAGATGATTATGGAACAAAATTAAATATTCTTTAAGAAATGTTTAATTATAGTCATCCATTTTATAACTTTCATAAATATAAATAAATCTCCCCAAATTGGAAGCCATATTAAACTTAAAGGTAGAAGGGAGGGCGAAGAAAATTGAGATTTAAATTTATGTATTCTCTTTTAATGTTTAAAACTTTCTTATAAAGATGTGTTTTCTTATGCCATAGAAAATCATTTAATGTAATCAATACTTCGAGGTGAATCCCTTCTATATGTTCCTCAAGTAAAAAATCAGTTAGAATATTCTTTAACAGTTTCATTTGGAGAATCTCATGTTTTGAAGACAGTCCTTGTCATTTCCCAAAATCTCTACTTCTTAGAAAGATATTCCTAATGTTGAGCAGAAATGTCTTTGTCTGTGACTTTTTCCCACTGTTTCTGGGTCCTTCAGAATCAATTAAATATCTTGTATGAGTCCTTCAAATAAGTAATGACAGTAATCTCAGTCTACACATATCTACACTTAATATTCGACTCTCCTCATAACCTCAGTCAAACACATCTGTCATAATCAAGCACAGCAATCCTGATCACCCATATGAACCTGTCTTATTATTTTGTCCAGGTATTCCAAATGTAAAAATATATACAATTTAACAAAAATACTCATTCATTCATTTATTTGATAATATGTATCTATTGTTGTATAGGCACTTCTTTAAGGAAGGCGATCCACAGATTCTTGTATTAATATTATGGAGCTTGATGGTCACAACAGAAGTTTCACCTATTATCAAGCAGCTTATAAGTTATTGGGAGAGTTAAGCAAAGGAATTAAAAATGCTGTGGAAAAAATTTAAGTGAAGTGAGATGGCATAAAATGAGTCATATGTGACATGATCTTTGGTATATGCATAAAGTATAGTGAAGGAGCAAAGGCGGGATCCAATTTCTTTGGGTAAATTTTAAATACATTTCTCTAAATGTAATACTTTAAATAACATTGCATATATCATTATGTTAAGAGCTAAAACGGCAAAAAATATGAGATTTTATTTAAAAGTTTAAAAATGTCATTACATGACATAAGTTCAGATAAAGTCACTATAAGTTCTGTCCACCAGATGGCACTCCTACCGAGCTTTTCATGGTAAGGCAGTAATCACTCTTACCCTACAAATTAAAATCGAAGGCATCTGAGTTTCTTTAGCTGGTAGGGTGTGACTATAGTTTTATAGTTATTTCCTTTTATAACACATATATTCAGAAATTAGTAACTTTAAATGATTGTATTGCTTGAACAATGTATAATTTGATGAATAATTGTACGTATACAAAATCAAACTCTGAGTCATTACCACTGTTATCATATTAATAAATGTTTCCAGGTCAATCAATAATTATTAGCAAATGTTTGACACTTACTTTCACTTAGTAGCAACTGTAACTAGAATCATAAATTTTTATTTATATATTTTTAAATTCAAATAAAAAATATATAGATAGATAGGTAAGTAGATAGTTAATGCTCCATATTGAAAGGGTCTCAATATTAACTATACACTTTCCTTTGTGTATTTGGGATATTTCTCTTGAGCTAGGAGATCTGTCACAAATATTACTTTTGCCGCATGTGATTGTCCAGCCCCTACCTTCTGAGCAAAATAGAAAATCTTATAAAACTAAAATCCTTAGGAATCCTTCCACACAAATGGATTACTATGGATTGTTTGTCCATTAATATATGAATATTATTCATTGAAGAAATTTGCATCATTCTTGAATTACTCTTTTTTTTTTTTTGCTGCTTTTATATTTTTTTCTGAGTTGCAAAGATTATTTCCCCTTCCCAATGTTTTTAGAATTTCCTGTATTCCCCATTCAGTCTTAGCTGCCACAACCAGACAGTTAGCCATACAAAAGTCTTCAACTTTTGTTAAAATACCTTTTGCATTAGCAGGGATTTTTTTAAATTATTAATTAAAAAATAACACCTCAGTTCAGCTCATGCAAGCATCAAATAAGAGGTGATTATTGCTTCATACAGCAGAACATTCTAGTGTTTTACTAAAGCTGAAATCAGAGATTTATATGTCATCATGACTCAAGACTTTTAGAGGCTTAAGCAGCTGTTTTCCTCCCATTGAACTTTCTGTCAAGTACACTCTTTCTTTCTGATACAGCCCTCTGGAGCACCAGTTACATCTTCCCAAGTTCAAGTCTAATGGAAAAGTTATCACCGTCTTCATTTGCATAAGTCAAACCATAAGAGGTAGTTAGATTAGACCTTATAAAGTCATGTGTAAACCTTTGAGCCAAAGTCTTCATATCTGAGATTTGGGAAGATGTGTTTATTCATTGAGAAACAAAAGAAAGAGAGAATGGTTTCTAGAGAGACAAAGATCCAAAAATTTTCTCTCAAGCATTAGAATTAATGAAAGATTTAGAAACAAAAGCACAGTGAAATGTAAATATAATAGTTTTCTTTCCTCTAATCTATGATGGGGTAACAGGACAATGCACAGTTTGAGCATAAAATATTTCTAATTTCCTATCAAATTTATAAAATTTCAAAATGCAAATTGATTACTTGATTTTGAAGGTGGGTGGAGTTAGACAGAATACTACCAGAAGAATAAAAAATATTTCATCAGTGTTTTCTATTTACCTTCTCTAATCATTTTTTTCTTTTTATGTTTAGGAAACTTTGATGACCGTAGCCAGATTATTCTCAGAGTTCAACTTCCCAAATCCTATACCTCCATTATAGTTGCTCATATTTGGGACAGACCTAATCCAGTCCTTGTCAGGGTGCCTGCAGGCTTCCTTGCTACATCTATTTTAAGACAGTATAGGGGTACTCTATGAACAATTGACTAAATATAAAAATATTTGAGCTTGTTTTAAAAATGATTTTGCTCTGTAACTAGAACAAGCAGGAATTGAACTGCTATACCATTCATCCATCTCTAAGCATTGACCCTGACAGGCCGTGGAGAGAAGGCTGTAGTTTGAAGGAAAAAGACATATCATAATATAATATTTAAGAGCTTGAATCTATCATTTGCAAATCATGTAACCAATGGCAAGTTTTTAACCTCTCTGTACCTCCTCTTTGTCATCTGTGTAGTGGAGATTAAAAAAACTCTCATTATGATGTTGTAAGATATAAAGGAGACAGTTTGTAAAACACTTAGTACAATGCCTAACACAGAGTAGTGGGTAAATAAATATTTTATCAAATTATTACTGACAACTTTGTCTGCATGGAAAAGTAACCTAGGTGAAGATCTATGTTACATTTTCATAATGGGTTAACTGTTTTACAGTATGAAAAGAGATTGGGAAGGTACAAGATCTGTGTGGCAATTACAAGTGGTTTGGAGAAGGAATATGTGTCAAGATCTCTCAAATGGGCTAAAATATCTGAAAATAGCTATGTCAATCATTTGTTCTCATTGCCCTTGTTAAGCTTTGAATTAAGTTCTGGAATACAGTAATAAATAAAATATGGTCCTTGTCTTCATCAATCTACAATTTAGTGAAAATACATATAGCAATAAAAAGAATGCAAATACATGCAAAATTGAATCACACTAAATTTAGAAAAGAAACGTAAGAAAAAATGAAATTTTGACTTGTCATAAGATATACAGTAAGTAGAAAAGATGCAATTTTGGCAGAAAAAGGAAGCTTTCAAAAATGATCTTTGAGCTGATATATAAAGGAAGAGCATGAATTAATTAGATGAATGGATAGTTGCTGGAGTCGATGATCTAAGAGGAGGGAACAGTATATGCATTGTCTCTGCAATCGGGCAACATTCAAGAAATGGAAAGAAAGTCATTGAAACTAGACCAAAGAAAGAATTTACTATATGAGGTTGGTTAGACCAAAAGGTGCTGGCTTGGACAAAGCATTTCCGGCCATGTTAATAGTTGTGGTCTTTATTCTAAGAGCAATGGAAAATATTGTGTTCACTTAAACATGTGAGTGGTATAATGAAATTTATCTTTTGAAAGTATCACAATGACTATATTTGGAACAGATAAAGACCCATCCTAGTGGATGTAAGGAGGTCAATTATAAGATAAGAAATGATGATAGCTTGGTCTATGTCAGTGGAGACAGAGAGATGTGTATAGCTTTTCATATGTTTCAGGTGTGAAATTGTCATTAATTTATGACAGATTGAATATATGTGACAAGAGAGTTTTGAGACAAAGGAATTCCAAATTTTCTGTTTGCCATAGCAGAGCAAATGGTGGCGTAATTTGCTGCTGTTACAAAATGGAACGTTTTGACATTTTTTCAGAATGAGAGTCACTCAGAGGTTGATTTGAGCATGTTATGTTTGAGATATCTTCAGTGTTCAAGTAGAGACGTCAATTACAAATTAGATTTCAAATTTCATATTAGTACTATGGGATTTTCCAGGTTATGGTATTGAAATGAAACTGAAATGTGTGTATTGTAAATGTCTTTGGAACATATGTAGTATTAGTGTCTACATATTATCAGCCAAACGTGGGAATTTGCCCTTACATTCTTATGGATCATTTACTGAAGAAGTTGACAAAACTTTTTTTGGAAAAATATATTAAACACTTAATTCCCTTCAAAATATTGACAGGAAACATTCTCTTAATAACCTTTTAAAAAATGGCATACTTTTATACTTTCAAATATGTCTAATACCTGTTTTTCTACTATCTCTTTTCTATTGTCTTAAAATAGTAGCTCTTTCTAGTATAACTTCTCTGAATTGTTCTCTCAGAATGGCAAAAATACCCATCATCTAACAAATGAAAATTTAATTTACTATTTTAGTATATATTAGAGAGTTTTTTATTAAAATATTTGTAAGAATTTAAAGAGCATTGAAAGAGGAATATCTCTGAAGATAAAGTGAATTGGTTAAAACATTGTATTTTAGGAACTTAGAGATCAATGTATTAATGAGAAGAGTGACTAACAGTTTACCTTAAATAAGGTGCTCATTCTTTTTTATAAATTCTTGTACTTTGGGCATAATTTAAGGGTGAATTATTGAAATCTTCTGCTTAATTAGCTGCATAACATGAATGCTAAGTCTGTAGCTGATTTTGAAGTAATGAAATAAAGCATTTGTAAGTTCATTGAGAATGTACAGCTATGAAGTTATTTTACTGTTTTCTCAGTTAGTGTTAAGCTTTGCCTTTTTGATTTCCCCTTTTTAATCCCTTGACCATATCTACCAGGTTCTAAAACATGTTTTCATATTAAAATTCAGGGAATTGGATTTTTAAAACTTCCAATCTCATTTAAATTAAAACTCAGCCACGGACTAACACTTTCTAGTCCTCCAGTGAATTGATAAGCCATGGTGAGGGAAAAGAAGGTGAATGTATTTATTGTATGAGGCCACAGTCATCATGAGAAATTGTTGGCAATGCAATTCTTTCCTTGTTATAATTGCATATGATTCCATCCAATCTACTATGCTTCCCAGTGAAGGTCTGCATAATTTCTTGCAGTAATATTCAGTTTCACCCTCCAATGTTGAGAACTTCTGCAGAAGAGGGGCCAACTATGTATACTTTTGGACCCTCTAGTAGTGTATAACCCATACTCCTTCTCTTTTATGGTTTTCTTCCCCCTTTTGCTAACCTCTATGATCTTTAGATTCAGACATAGCAAGAACTAGAGTCCTGTTCTATTGTCTACGAATATCATAGGCATCTTGTAAAGTTTGGGAAGTTATGGGCATCTTCTTTTCAAGTATGGCACTTTTCATTTCTTTCAAATCATGCTTTCAAGACTACTACAGTGAAGTTTAAGTGTCCAACAGTTTTTGGAAGAAAAATGACCCCAACTTTCATATTCTCATGTGCCCCAAACTCCAGGGGATACCAGTCAAGCTCTGTATTCAACTTTTTGCCATTATAACATCATTGAGATGGGAGTACATACTTTGGTCACAGATTTGGCATCTCAGTAAGCATCCAGCTGTAGAAATATAGTTCATGCACTGGTATCCTAGTACTGCCATAACAAATTGCTACAAACTGGGTAGCTTAAAAATAACAGAAATTTATTTTCTCCAAGTTCTAGAGGCCAGAAGTTCAAAATCAATTAATTAGAAAGGCCACACTCCCTCAAAGTCTCTAGGGGAAAAGACTTTCTTTCCTCTTCTGACTACCGGCAGTCCGTGGTTTTCCTCTGCTGTGGCAGCTAAACTCCAGTCTCAGCCTCAGTATCTTCACAGGGTCTTCCTCTATGTGTAACCTTGCATTCTTTCCTCTTTAATACTGACACCAGTCATTGGATTTAGGACCCATCCTAATTCTAGGTTTAACTAATGACATTTGCAAAGACCCTGTTTCCAGATAATATTGCTTTCTTTGGTTCTCGATGGCCATGAATTTGGGAGTGACACTATCCAACCCAATACAATGTTTTCACAGTCAATCAGAGTTCCACAAATGATTCCCTTTGAGGCATCCCAAAATAATTTGGTGTACTAGGCAGCATGGCACTTCTAACTCTCCTTAGAAGTAAAGGAAAAATATCCTCATGAACATAGCATTTCCTACTAGTATTAGAGTCCTAATTTCTGCATAGCTTCTGCAGTCTTCCTCATATAAAGGTTGATAGGAACATTCAAGGTGGCTAGAATGATTTTACACATTCCACTTATCACAATTATTAGTGGGTCATTTTAAATCATCTATAGAATTTTTTCTAATTAAAGAATTTCTAGTTTATGGAAAAATCATGCATAAAATGCAGAGTTCCCATATGCCATCCTATTATTACTTTAGAATTTGCCATGCTTCTTTCCTTTAGCTTTGATCTCCTGAAATTGCTAAACAAGATGAAAAAGCCCCACAACATACCTATCATATATTTACAATAGTTCCAGTGAATACAGTATCAACTTTTTTACCTGAGTTTAAACTACACATCCTGAAAAAAATATGTAATAAAAATGTTAACATCAGTTTCTATCAGTTTTAAAGTTTTTAAAGTACTGACTACCAGGATTTCTGATACTTAAAATCAGTTTTGGCTGTGGAAGTGGTTATGTCAAAGAGTCCTTATGTGAGAGAGCTTGGTGTTGGTAATAACCAGCGATGGAGATATGTATTGGGAAGCATCTCATAGGCATCCATGATTTCTACTTATCTAAATTCCATTTCTACACACAAATTTTTCATCCTGTACATACTGCAGAAGGGCATTTCTGTAACATTGCTGTTTGTAACCTCTACTCAGTCTTTTAAACAAATAGCTGGTATTGGTTCATCTTTCATGATTAAGTGGAAGCTATTTTTTTTAACTTTAAATTTGGGGGGAAAACTTTTTGGAGCTCAAGCCGTAAAATATGGAAAAGACTTGGTAAAAAGTTTTCTGTTGTTTTTTTCTTGGCAATGCAGCAGCATTCTGGAAACCCATGGGGTTGA
>JAQZBX010047169.1:0-10985 GCA_029593785.1 Cabassous unicinctus | reverse complement strand
GAAAAGCAGTAACTCCTCTCCCTTTTTCTGTTCGAGTGGCATATAGAGACATGCTTGGATTTTTTAGTTTCTTAGATAAACCTGAGGATTTATCTTTTTAGATTTGAAGTGAGTCTTGTTCTTCGTTTTGTGCGTTTGTCTTAATTAGGCATCTTTTGGATGAGGTCAGGACACGTTTATTTTGGCTCTTTTTGGTTCATTAGTTTTATGAAATAAAAAATCTTAACTGTTTTGAGAGCACCTTGACAAAATGGCCAGTGTTCTCACTTTTCATTGATTTGGGTTTTTTTGTATTGTGTATTTTCTTCGAGTATATTTTTGGCATTGTTTTTTCCTTTTATCTGGTACAATTGTTAGTATATTCTCTCTTTTCCTTTTCTTCTATATATAATCAAAATATTTAAATGCATTCTTTCTGTTTTCATTATATTAAGTATGGGTGGAGCAGTGGAAAATAGAGACTGTTCTGATACTTATGAGACAGATTTTGTGCACTTCTTCAAAGTACTGTTCCTTATGTATGAAGTAATCTTTATGAAGAAATACAAGGAATAAAATGTGTCGTCTTGTTGAAAGCTTCAGATTCTCTTGGGGAAAAGACCATGCATCGTTCACAATTGCAAGCATCATTAAACTCTGGTTGAATTAACAATGCAAACAAAGTCAAGTTATGAGTGAGTTTTGGGAGAGAAATACAGAAATTTCCAAAGGGAGAAGAGGTGTGTTCCTGGCTGGTGAAGTCGCATGTGCAAAGGCAAGGAAGTAGCACCGTACAACAGATAGCTTGGTGTCCCAGAGAATCTGTATTGGTGAATAATAAATGAGTTTAGGATTGGTGAGGGGATATTGGTGGAGGATCTTTCAAGGATAGAGGGTTTAGTTTGGTTTTAAAGGGAGTAAGATGATGCATATTGTTCCTGAGAAAGGTATTTGTATCAGTTGAGTGTGCTGAGAGTGGAAAGGCTGACTAGAATGCTCTTGAGAATTTTAGTAATAAGATGATGAGGATCTGACTTAAGATATTGATTGAGGGAATAAAGTAATAGCTAACATTTATTGCATGCTTACAATATGCCAGGCATTGTTCTAGTCTCTTTACATATATTTAACTCCTTACGTCTTCATGACAAGGTATTAATTTCATGTTTATGAAGGAACTGAGTTAAAGAGATATTAAGTAACTTGCCCCAAGTCTCACTGAAAGTAAGCAGCAGAGCTAGGATTTGAACCCAGGCAGGATGGCCTTTGAGCCTATGCATCGAACCATTATTTTGGTTAAAAAAGAGTGTACAGAATATATAAGTGATGATTGAGAGGCATTAAAACATTAAAAGATTAAAGCCTAGAGGATGGCTGAGTCATTGATAATAGTGAGGAAATTAGGAATCTATTACTGTAAAGGAAAAAGAGCTTGGTTATGTTCAACACTAGTTTGTGCACAACCAATTCTTCAATATGGGGTTGTTCTTCCCCTGCCACTCCCTTTACTTCTGATAGTCTTCTATCCTTGCTGGTTTGGTTCTGGAAATGCCAATTAATGCTTAGACTTAATCTAAGCAAAACAATTAGAAAAAGAGACCTGTTGAGCAGAAAAAAATGTATACCTCATTCTGGAGACACATAGAAATGGGATAGGGATTATTTATTGTGGTTGAGCCACATTATTGCTTCCCAGCCTTGGTGAAGAGAGCCAAGGATTGGCTAGAATAAGATTGAAGTGCATCTGTGGTATTCCGCTATAGGATGAATAGTCATAGATGAAATATAGATTGTGCACTGACTAGGGTTAAACATGTGAGCAGATGAGTGTTGGGAGGGAAATAGTATATTGGGGAAAGAGTTTTGAAGTTTGGAAACTTGAGTAATATTACAGGCTAATAGGTAAAGAAAGCATTCTAAGAAGAACCTGGAAGTATAACAATGCCACAGAAGCCAAGGGTAGGAAGATTTTCTAGGAGGTAGGATTGTTGACAATATCAATTGCAGTCTCGAAGTTCAGAAACAATGATGATGATGATGATGAAAAAGCTATTGAACTAAACCAGAAGGTGGTAATTTGTAACATTAGAACAAATTTTGAAAGAAAGGATGCCAGATGCTATGTTTGTTTTCCACATAAGGATTTGTAGATGCATTATGGTTTGGTGTGATAGTAGTATTTTCTCCTAATACTTCCTCCAAGACTCATATTTGTCCATGTGTCAGAGCTACTGGAATATCGCTATTTCTTTAAAAGAGAAATTTATCTTCTAAAGTCCATGTTTCTATACGTTAACAGTTCTCTCCTCAAACTTCTTTTTTTGACAGCTTTATTGAGATACAATTCATATGTCATACAATCCACCCACTTTAAGTGTATAATTAAGTAGTTTTTAGTATTTTCACAATTTGTACAACCTCACCACACTTTTAGAACATTTTCATCATCTCAGAAAGAAACACTGTACCCATTAGCAGTCACTCCTCATTTTCCCTAATCCCCCAGCCTTAGACAACCACTAATGTCCTTACCCTATCTATGGATTTGCCTTTTCTGGACATTTCAAATAAATGGAATCATACAACATGTCTTTTGTGTCTGGCTTCTTTCACTTAGCATAATGTTTTCAAGGGCCATTCATGTTGCAACTTGTTTCAGTACTTCATTCCTTTTTATTGCCAAATAATATTCCATTGTATGCATATACCACATTTTTTTGGTATTTATTCATCAGTTGAAGGATGTTTGGATTTCTTACTCTTTTAAACCCTTCACCATCATCTTAATCCTGACCCTGCCAACCCCATCCCTCCCATGTCTTTTCTTTTAGATTATAATCTCTGCACTGTACTTTAGGCATTGGGAATATAAAATTGAGTAAGACATGGCCTTTGAACATTTGTTTAGTGTTTTTATGGTTTACAAATGTTTTCTTATACATTATCTCATTTGGTTCTCACAACAACCCTATGACATAGACAAAACATTTTTTTTTAATGAGCAATTTTAAGTTTAAATTAGGTGACTTGCCCAAGACTGCACACTTTTAAGTCGTAGCAGAGGAGTTACTGCTTATTCTATATCCATTGTTATTTTCTCTGTGCTGCTATTCTAACTTAATAGATCCCCATGTGGATTCCTGGAGACAGAGGGACTAGGAAACTCCCTTACTTTGGGAATCATTGATTTTTAATGGTTAATCTTCAGGACTAAAAATGAAGAAACTTTCCTTGTCAGATTCTGTCTTTTGTTTGCTCTGTGTTTTTTCATATGCTGCCTCTTCTCTCACAAGTTTAATGGGAATTAATGTTATGATGATAGTGGTAATAGTGGTAGCTAACATTTTTTGAGGGTTTGCTCTGGGCTAAATACTTTACATGTATTATTCATATAATTCTCACAACAACCTGAAGAGGTAGATTTTATTATTACCTAGAATGTAAGTAACTTGCTTAAGGATGTGTAGCTAGGAAAGAGTCTGGATTTGAATCTCTGCAGTCCATTTTTAGAACTCAGTGGCTTTTAATCACTATACTGTACTGTTTACTATAAATTAATAGAGGGCAATATTTCAAGTAGAGGCATAACCGGAATAAGAAGACTGGATTTGAATATGGCTGTGGAAGCAGACAGTGAAGTTAACGTGATGTTGCATCAACATTTCTTTTAAATATGATCGTAACACTACAGTGTACAGAGATAGGTAGTGTTTAAGCATTCTGGTACATTTTTTTGTTTGTTTTTGTTTGTCTCTGCTGGTAACCACTCAACACAAGATTTGCATTATTTTTACCACACTTCACTGTTGGCTTTTTTAGTCACTTAGCTTTCCACATTGCTAGTCTTCAGAAACTTTGGCTTGAGAGAGCTAAAGCTCATTTTTACCTCTCTCAGTCTTCCTTTAACTCTTCATTTTTATTTCCCATTTTGAACAATTAGCCTTTCAGTCCTAGAGGGAGGTTCTCTTTACCTTCTCCACCGCAAATCTCAGAAAACACCACAGTGACATCTTATAACAACTTTCAAAAAATTTGACCATCTTAAAAGGCATAACTGGATTTTAGTACACAAATAACAAGAACCAAAGCACAATGTTTTGGTTATAGAGATTGACTTATACTGAAGTTGGGAAAGGCATCTGCTATACAGGATTTTTGATTTAATAGAATTTGTTATAACCTGATCTGCCAGGCATTATTACTGTGGGCCATCTGTTGGGATATGGAAATAGTTTTGTTATATGGAGCCAGATGTTGTACTTATATTTATAACAGTGGCATTCTACTTATTTTTAATTAAACTTTTGTAGGTAGGTACATACATTTGGCTGCTACTCTACTTGGCATATTAAATGATAACTTGAGAATATGATGTCTATCAAAGTGTTTTTTATTATTCTTTAAGATTAGAACAAAACATTTGAAACAAAAAGCAAATGCAACTTCATACAGTATCAAACTTTAGTACTATAATGAGATAAAATATAGGGTAAATAGGAATATATGGTATAGGACAATTAAGAATACGTTCAATAAGAACTCTTTAATTCTTTAACCTTTGACACCATTAATAGGCCTAGTTTCTAATACTTGCAGAATCACTTTGGTTACTTTGAAAATTTTACCATAAATCTAAAGCTGTTTCACTTTGGTTTAATTGGCCGTATTGTCTGACTTATTCCCCTTCATCAATAGGTAACATAGTCTGTAATGGGTTGATAAAATTATGGAATATGGAATAAGAGGAATTCCTGTTAGAACATAGTCTTAGGAAAAAATTCTCTTCTGAAATTAGGCAAGGAAAAGAACTAAAAAGCACACAAATAGGGAAGGAAGAAGTAAAACTTTTGCTCTTTACTGATGATATGATCCTGTACTTAGAAAATCCCGAAAAATTCACAACAAAACGATTAAAACTTATAGACAATTTCAGCAAAGTGACAGGATACAAGATTAATACACAAAAATTAATAGCGTTTCTATACATTACTAATGAGCAATCCGAGGAGGAAGTTGGAAAAAAAATCCATTTACAATAGTGATTAAAAGAATCAAATATTTAGGAATAAGCTTAACCAAGGTCATAAAGGACCTGTATTCAGAAAACAATAAAATACTGCTAAAAGAAACCAAACATGATGTAAATAAATGGAAGGATAGTCTGTGTTCGTGGGTTTGGAAAACTAAATATCATTAAGATGTCAATTCTACCCAAACTGATCTACAAATTTAACTCAGCCCCAATAAAAATTCCAATAGCCTTCTCTGTAGAATTGGAAAAGCCAGTTATCAAATTTATTTAGAGGGGTAAAGGGTTTCTGAATAACCAAAAATATCTTTAATCAGAAAAATGAAGTTGGAGGGCTCTCACTTCCTACTTTAAAGCATATTATCTAGATACAGCATGGTACTGGCATAAAGATAGACTGATTGACCAATGGAATCAAATTGAGAGTTTTGAAATTGACCCTTGAGTCTATGGTCAAATGATTTTTGACAAGGCTGTCAAACCCACTCAGCTGAGTCAGAACAGCTTATTCAACAGATAGTGCTGGGAAAACTGAATATCCATATCTAAAAGAAAGAGGACCCCTATCTCACACCTTATACAGAAATTAACTCAAAATGGATCCAAGGACCTAAATATTAAAACTAGAACCATAAATCTCCTAAGAAGAAAATGTAGGGAAACATCAAGATCTTGTGGTAGGTGGTGGTTTCTTGGACCTTAGACCCAAAGCATGAGCAACAAAAGAAGAAATAGATAACGGGGACTGCCTCAAAATGAAACACTTTTGTATTTCAAACAATTTCGTAAGTGGAAAAGGCAGCCAACTCAATGGGAAAAAAATCGGGTGACAATAGACATTTTTCTGAAGTAGAAATACGAATGGCCAAAAGACACATGCTCAGCATCACTAGCTCTTAGGGAAATGCAGATCAAAACTACAGTTAGATATCAAAACACACCTTACAGAATGGCCATTATTTAAAAAAGAACAAAAACAGAAAACTACAAGTGCTGGAGAGGATGTGGCGAAATAGGAACACTCCTTCATTGTTGGTGGGAGTTTAAAATGGCACAAACTCTGTAGAAGACGATTTGGTGATTCCTCAGGAAACAAAATACAGAATTTTCATATGATCTGGCTATCCTGCTGTTAGGAATATATTCAAAAGAACTTAAAACAAGGATGTGAGCAGATATTTACACACTGATGTTCATAATGACATATTCACAATTGCTAAAATATAGAAACAACCTAAGTGTCCATCAACTGATGAATAAGTGAACAAGATATGGTATGTACAGACGATGGAATACTATTCAGCTGTAAGAAGAAATCATTTGGGGATGTACATAACAACATGGAGGACCTTGAGGACAGAATGTGGGTTGGGAGATGGAATATGGGTTGAGAGCTGATGCTGGATTTATGTAGAATGTTTAATAAAATTGTAGCTGTGGTAATGGATGGAATTGATGGTAGTACATTATAATGAATGTAACAAACACTGTATGGATATGATTGTGGCTGAAATGAATAGTCTGGGGAGGTTAATGTTAGTTGGAGGACAGTTGGGGGATAATATAGGAAATGTTTAACAGTGACTTCGGCGATAGATGAGGATGGTGGTTAATATAAATACAGGAATGTTCTGCAAGGTGTTAAGAATGAGATGATACATGGGAAAAATATAACTAATATAACTTTTAGACTATAGTTAATAATATTGTAATGTTCTTGTAGCAAAAGCAGAGAAAGTACTATATTAATGCCAAAGGCAAAAAAAAAAGAATATGGGGTTTGGTTTTGTGAGATATGGATATGATTAAATATTTTTTCTCTTCCTTTCATTAATAAGGAGAGCTTTGCTATGTGATTTAACTAATTTGTGTTTATCTGTTTGGTAGAAAAACTGACAAGTTTTGATGGGAAGATAACTTTGGATTTTTGAGGCAGAAACTGAAGGTTATGGACCTCAAAGGACCTGGGCTACTTGTAGCAGAATTGCCTTATGATAATATCAGATTTAGGGGACATAAACTATTGGGAGTAACTTCTTCCTTTCCTGCATGCTTTCTCTTTGTAGAATTCTGTAGTAGAAAAAGACAGGGTATGAGAATGGAAATTTTTAGGGATTACCAAATAGCAGATTTATGTCTTACTTTATGGACATACACATAAATCAAATTTAGACATTGAGAAATTGTACCTGGAACATGATTTTACTGAGGATGCCTGCGCTACTACAAAGATATGAGAGCCATTGTTTCTTGCTTGATAGGTAGGAAGAGTGGAGAGGCTTCAACTGCATAGAAAAAAGATTGGGTAATTTTTATTTTCTCCTTTGAACCTCTCTGAATTTTCTAAGTTTTTTTTTATTTTTTATTTTTTTTTACAGTGAATATATATCATTTTTATAGTCAGAAAAAGTAAACGTTTGATTTTTATGATTTAAATGAGAATTCTTTGAAAAACCATGAGTCATAGGACTTTTGAAGAACAGTTTATGCACTTTGTACTATCAAAGTGTTTTGCTTTCTAGGCAGTTATATTAATCAACTTGATAAATAATTTGATTATAATCTTATGGGGCAAGTTGTTGTGGGTGTATTAAGTAGTATGAATTTTTCGTTGTATTAGAATTTGGTCATTTAGCTCTGCTTGATCAAGAAATTGGTTTTAGTCCCCTAGAAGAACCAAGATGTTAGGTTTACTTATTATTCTATCAATAAATGACCTAAAAACTGTAATTTAAGATGAAAACTAGACTTAAACATCTACTTGTATGCTTCCATTCCCTGGCAGGAGTCTTATAAGAGGAATAGAATTGTTAATGCTTCTTTAAGGTACTGTTTTTCATCCAGAGACATTGGACTCATTCATTTCTCTTACTCACTCACTCACTTGCTAATTTATTCACCATCTGCTGTTTCCTGGGCACAGTACTAAATACTGGGGTCACAAGTTAAAAGACAGCAAGGTCCTTGTCAGTAAAAACTACAGCTTTTAGATTGTGAGATACATCACAGAAATGTCCTCACTTATTAAGGTATCCTGGGATTTCTTCTGTTTTTTAAGTGTTTAACTAGAAGGATAAAGTGTTTGTTGAAGAACTTAATGCGTTTAGTAGTGTAGGTAGATGGCTTCATAGTTATTTCTGTGTCACAAAATATTGGATATTATTTATCTAAAAAATTTCCTCATCTAAGGAGCATTTCTTTTGAACTAGATAATCTAGGCTTTCAGATTTAAATCAGGTTTGCTTTGGGAGCGCAATTAAGAAACCTTGGATTGACTCTTCTAGAATGGGGATAATGTCTTTTTATCTTTTATCCTCTATTCTTAGCACTGTGCATGGCATGTAATGGGCATCATTATGTTGTCATTACATTAATAAATGAAAGGATATTTTGTGTTTAAGCTTATTTTTAAGAATTTTAATATCATAAAATTTTATCAAAAATTACCTTTTGTCTAATGTGGTATATAGTAGTTCCTAGAATCTTAGAATTAATCCTTTATTCAGTCTTGTTTCTTTCCCAGTAAAGTATTCCATTAAAATGCTTTTATTCTAAGGCTACTCATGGAATACCTGTAAACACTGATAGCTGTTAGGGCAGCATGTTTGTTGTTAGCTCTGAGGCAAAATTTTCTTAGAACTTTCTTCCATTTTCCTAGTTCTTTCCTGTGCAACATCAGAGACCTAGTCTACCTTCTTTAACTTGGTAACCTTTTATATATTTGCAGGTGATTATTCATTCAGCAAATATTTTTTGAGCACCTACACGTGGAAGACACTGACCTGGGTATTTCGATAGATCCAAAGGCGATTAAGAGGCATAGTCTGTTCTTAAGGGATTGGTACAGCTAAAAAGCTCAGGGTTTGCTGAGGAGAGTGTTTTTGCTTAAGATGATCAGGAAAGCTTCATGGAGGAGATGATATTTGAATTAAGATTAGAGATGGGGAATTCTAAGATGAGAGCATAATCAAAGACTTAGAGGTAAGAATCACAGTGCATTTTAGAGGAGCAACAAGAGGTCTAGGTTGGCTGCTCCCCAAACTCTCAGGATATTAAATGTTCATTGTTGTTGTATCTTCACCTGGAGAAGTATTTGGCAAATAATTGGGGCTCAGTAAATATTTGTTGAATGAATGAATAAATGGTCCATACATTTGGGAAATCCTGAAATCCTCTTATTGGAGATTCACAAAGCACATTAAGATACTGAACACTAAGTCCTATAGGGAAAAAGTTGTATTTTCTTCTTTGACTATGGAATGCCTATTAACAACTCTTGAAATCCTCTGAAAAATATTATGCTGGGGTCTATATGAGAGAGATGAGATGGAAGGCTGGGAAGTGTTTTCTTCTCCAAGCTAAACACACCCAGTTTCTTTAGTCATTTTACACTTGACATTTGGTTTTTAAACTCCTCACTAGTCTGATATCTGTTCATTCTAGCTTTTAAATGTTCTTAAAATATGGTGCTCTGAAGAGAACACAATACTGCAGTTGTGGACTAAGCAGTGCAGAGTTTATGGGACAGTTACCTTTTCCTTGATCTGGATACTATTCTTCTCATGAAGTCTAAGATTGTACTTTGTTTCTTTTTAGCGGCTGAGTCACTCTCTTGGCTCATATTCAGTTCTCATAGTAATTTACAGAAATTCTTTGGGTAAATTCAGAGAGATTTCCTATTAGTAGAACTAATAAATGAATGCCCATTTTCTTCTGAGTCTAGGCTGTTTTCTCAGAAGTCCTAGTCATTCGTAAGCTTCCTGAAATCTGAGAAAGAAAAGAAAATTAATTGTACAGTGCTAGAGCTGAGCCAGGAATACCAAAAGACTTTAGTCTAACCACCTTCTAAAGTAGATAAAATAGTATTTTAATACTGTATGAATGCTAAAGGTAAAAAAAAAAAAAAAGTTTTTGGTTTTGTGAGATAAATATGATTAAGCATTTTTTTCTCTTTTCATTTTCTTCATTAATAAGGAGACCTTGACTATGTCATTTAACTAATTTGTGTTCATCTCTGTGTCTTTCTGAACACTGGAGGAACAATTGAGGTTGTTGTTGGAATTAGATGAGATAAAAGTGCCTGGACAGAAAGAACTATTTTGGAATAATACTTCCATAACTTGTTGAGCTGCCTTTTGTCTGTAATTTTATTTTTTGAATTTGAAATAACGTTTGACTAAAACAAAATAGATAAAATATAATGAATCTCCATATACTCATCAATGAGATTCAACAATTATTGAGATATTTGCCACATATGCCTCAACTACCTTTTTTCCTTTTTTCTTTTTTGCTGAAGTATTTTAAAGAAAATCATACTGTCTTTTCACTTCTAAATATTTCAGTATGCATCTCTAACATATATAGACATTTTCTTATATAAGCACTTGTCTTCTTATCTAACAAATTGACAATATTCCTAAGTGTTATCCACTATCCAGTTCATAATGAAATTCCCCTGATTGTTTTAAAAATGTCTTTTTACAGTTGATTTTTAGTTGAATCAAAATCCAGAAAAGGTCCACAAATTACATTTGGTTGTTATGTCTCTTAAGTCTCTCTTTTTTAAAAGATTAATTTATTTATTTATTTACCCCCCCCTTGCTGCTTGTGCTTGCTGTGTCCATTCGCTGTGTGTCTTCTCCGTGTCTGCTTATCTTCCCCTTGCTGTAAGGTCCCGCTGCATCAGCCCCTCGCGCCGCGCGGGCCGGCCTGCCCTCACAAGGAGGCCCCGGGAAGCGAACCCGGGGCCTCACACATGGTAAACGGGGGCTCTGTCGGTTGAGCCACACCCGATTCCTGTTGTGAGGGCTTGCTGCATCAGCCCACTAGGCTGCGCGGGCCAGTCTGCCCTCACAAGGAGGCCCTGGGTTCGCCTCTCATGGTAAACGGGGGCTCTATGGACTGAGCCACTCCCGCTTCCCTCTTAAGTCTCTTTTAAATAACATAGTCTCCCTTTACTTTTTTTTTTTTTTTT
>JAQZBX010047168.1:0-14273 GCA_029593785.1 Cabassous unicinctus | reverse complement strand
AGGACTTACAGAAAACTACAAAACATAAAAAATAAAAAATTTTTATTGCTAAAAAATAAAAAGGAAGCTCTATATAAATAAAAAAAGCATTCTGTGTTCATGGTTTGGAAGACTAAATATCATTAGGATGCCAATTTTACCAAAAACAATTTACAGATTCCATATAATCCCAACCAAAATTTCAACAACCTGCTTTGCAGAAATGGAAAAACCAATCATCAAATTTATATGGAAAGGTAAAGGGCATAGCCAAACCATCTTGAAAAAAAAAGAAGGAAGTTGAAGGACATACACTTCCTGATTTTAATACATATTACAAAGATTTAGTAGTCAAAACAGCATGATACTGAAACAAAGATAGACATATACATCAATGGAATTGAATTGAGCATTCAGAAAATAAACTCTCACATCTATGGTCAATTGATTTTCAACAAAGGTGTTATGTCCACTCAATTGGGAAAGAATAGTCTCTTCAACAAATGGTGCTGGGGAAGCTGGATATCCATATGTATTTTAGTTTCCTAGGCTGCCCAAGGTAATACCATGCAATGGGTTGGCTTAACCAATGGGAGTTTCTTAGGTTATGGTTTTGAGGCTGAAAGAAAATCCAAATCAAGGCAATGCTTTCTCTCCAAAGACTGGGGAGATACAAATGGCGTCTCCTGGCCTCCCCTTTTTTTCTGGGTTCCATTGATTTCAGCTTCTGGCTGCTTCCTCTATGGCTTTGCCTCTCATATCTGAATTCATTTCATATATAAAGGACTCCAGTAAAGGACTGAGAACCATCATTTTTGAGGTGGGTCACACATTAATTGAAGTAGCCTCATCAAAAGGTTCCTACTTACAATGGGTTCACACTCACAGAGACGGATTAAAGTTAAGAACATATTTTTCTGGAGTACATATAGATTCCAACCACCACAATATGCAAAAGAATGAAGGAGGACCCTTATTTCATACCATATACAAAATTAACTCAAAATGGGTGAAAGACCCAATAATTAGTACCAAAACTATAAAACTTCTAAAAGTTAGGGAAGCATTTTTAGGGCCTGTGTTTGACAATGGTTCTTGGACTTGACACCAAAAGTACAAGCAACAAAAGAAAAAAATGTATAAATAGGACTTCACCAAAATTAAAAAAAAAAAAAAGACTTTTGTGCATCAAAGGACTTTATCATGAAAATAAAAAGACAACCTATAGAGTGGGAGAAAATATTTGGAAACCACATATGCAATAAAGGTTTATTTTCCAGATTATATAAACAAATTCTACAACTCACCAAGGAAAAGGTGCAATTTATAAATGGCAAAAGACTTAAATAGACATATCCCCAAAAAGATAAACAAATGGACAAAAAGCACATGAAAAGATTAGAGAAATGCAAATCAAAACCACAATAAGATACCATTTCACACCCTCTAGAATGGCTACTTTAAAAAAAACAAAAACAGAAAAACAAAAGTGTCGGAGAAGATGTAGAGAAATAGGAACACTCATTCATTGTTGGGGGGAACGTAATATGGTACAGCCACTATGGAAAACAGTCTAGCAGTTCCTCAGAAAGTTAAGTATAGAATTACCATATTACCCAGCAATCCCACTTCTACATATATACTCAAATGAATTGAAAACAGAGACTCAAACAGCTATTTCTACACCGATGTTCATAGTGGCATTACTCACAATTGCTAAAAGACAGAAGCAATCTAAGTGTCCATCAACCTATGAATGGATAAACAAAACATGGTGTATATAATTGACAGTTTGAAGTTCTTTTATGACTCCCAAAAAGAAAAAGATTATGTTCTCAAACCAATTCATTCCTGTTGGTGTGGGGCCCTTTTGATTGGACTACATCAGTGACGCGTGACTCAGGTTGCATCTCTGCTGTTTTTTGGGTCTTAAATAAATGGAAACACAGAGAAAGGAAGCTGCCATTTTGATCCAGCCATGTGAGAGAAAGGAAAAAGGAGAGAGAGAGAGGACTCCAGGTTCACTTATAGCTGCAGGAAGACAGAGAAGTTGCAAGAGACTGAGAAAGGTCCAGGAGTCTGGAATCAGCAGAGCACAGAGCCATGGAATGAGCAGCTTAGGCTGAGGAGATGAGCCCTGCCATATGCCTTATAGGTATGTGGCAGGACGCCAGGATCACAGTAGCTGACTTTGGTGAGAAAGCATGTCTGATGGTGCCTTGATTTGGACATTTCACAGCCTCAGAACCATAAGCTTTTTTTTTTTTTTTTTAAAGATTTATTTTTATTTATTATTTATCCCCCCCACCCTTGCTGCTTGTGCTCGCTGTATCCATTTGCTTTGCATTTTTCTGTGTCTGTTTGTCTCCCTTTTGTTGCGTCATCTTGCTGCACAAGCTCACTGCACCACGCAGGCTGTCAGCTCACCATGCCATGCGGGCCGACCTGCCCTCACTAGGAGGCTCTGGGAATTGAACCCAGGGCCTCCCATATGGTAAACGGGGGCCCAACCAGTTGAGCCACAGCCGCTTCCCTGAACCATAAGCTTTTATCCCAAATAAAATTGCCATTTTGAAAGGGTACTTTGAATTGGCAGCCTTTTGGCAAACTAAGACAGCATACTATGGAATACTATTTAGCCGTAAAAAGAAATGAAGTTCTGATACACGCAGCAACATAGATGAATCTTGAAGACATCCTGTTGAGAGAAAGAAGACAGACACAAAAGGAGTAGTATTGTCTGATCTCACTGATATGAGATAATAGAATAAGCAAATTTGCAGAGTCAGAAACTAGAATACATGTTACCAGGGGAAGGGATGGGTATAGGGAATGGGGAGTTTATGCTTAATCAGTACAAATTTCTGTTTGAAGTGATAGAAAAGTTTTGGCTGGTGATGGATTATGGTGATGGTAGGAAAACATTTTGAATGTAATTAATACCAGAATTATATATTTGAATGTGGTTAAATTTTAGGTTGTACTAGAATAAAAAAATTTTAAAAGCACATAAGACTGTACAATACAAGCAGTGAATCCTAATGTAAAATATGAACTTTATTATAATAGTACAATTATAATATTATTTCAGCAATTATGAAAAGGCACTCCATTAACACAAAGTGTTACCACTAGGGAAAACTGTATGTCTAAGGGGTATATATGAGAACTCTGTATTTTATATATGATTTTTCTGTAAACCTACAACTTTAATGTATACATACATACATACATACATAAATCAGAACAGAGTTGTGTAAAAAAAATGGATCTCTGTGCAAACTTATACCTCTGCCAAGGTCCTATTTAAATCAACTGAGTGCTATAAAGCCTTCTATATTCATCGTTCCTGGGGAATTACCCCAACCCACAGTCCTGTCAGGGAACTTCTGTCACACACCCCACACCCCATCCATAGGGATGAAATTTGGCCTTCTGGTTTCTACCATACAACCCCACCTCCCTGAGTGTCCCTGACCACAACCAGGCCTATCAGAATCTCTTTCCCAGGAATTGGAAATTGTGAGAGAGGCCAGTCAGTCAACTACTCTGCTCCTTGATCTCGGCACATGCACGTGCAAGAGCTGTGGTGCAACCATGGTAGTCACATGCACAATAAACCAGCAAAAACCCAACTGCAGAGAGAGACAGAGACATAGGAAGTAAAAGTGAAGAGAGAAGCAGAGGCAAAAGTCCAGGCAGTATTGATGAGAAGAGGGGAGGAAAAAAGAAACACTACCTGGTTGCCAATATCATTCCTTCTTTTTTCTAGTCCCTCAATTTTAGCTGCATCATTCCCTCTCGTTCCATTTTCCCTTCAACTAGGTTGAGTGAGTTCTACAAATTAGTCCATTACCATTCTTCTTACCTTCCACTTTCAGATATCGAATCATGTCCCACCTTCTTCCCACAATGTGAGTCATGCCACCTTGAAACATATTTCTGCTTTCCAGCTGCTTCCTTCTAATCCTTTGCAGTTATAATTATTTGAAAATGTCGCTCTAGATGTCTATTGCGGTAGTAAATGAAGCAAGTTTGAAATAACCAGTTTTGTTCTAACTTCTCTCTTGAATTTGGAACTTTTAGGTCCCTTTATTAAAAATTCTTTCCTCTTAAATCTATGTACTTACCTTTAATCATAACCAGAAACATACAACCAACAGCAGATTCCAACCACAATACTTAAGAAGCAGTTGTTTTTCTCTTCTCTTTGATTTCTGGTCAGTCTGTCTGGTGTACCTATTTTCAGTTTTAAATAATAAAAAGAACAGAAAAAGACTTTCTTTCTGACTTCCATATTTTTTTAATGATTTAGCACATTGACCTGCCAAAAAGCCCAAGGCTCAAAAACCCTAAAAAGGTCTTGTAATAATAGAGTTTCTCCTCAGGACAATCTTCCCCTCACCAGCCCTTAAATCAGCTGGTTCAATATTTTAAAAGTCCCCTAACAAGCTCTCCTACTGCAAATCTCTGCAAAACCAGAAAGGAGGATTGTGTTTTGGAGCAGGCAAACAGAGAATTCCAAGTACAATTCGAGCCAAAAGTAAAGAATCAGCAAGGAGGCAGTTCCAACCTTAGACATGATATGATATGGATTATTTTTAAATATATATTGACACAGAGTTTTGGAAACCCAAGACTTTTTTGGGGGTGGGGGTGGCTCAAAATTTTCCTGACTGGGATTTCACACCATGGTTGTAAATGCACAAGAAGAACATGAAGGTCACATTTCTTTGTAATATAGATGGGTGAGACATTTCCGTCTTGGTGCACTGTAATGAACTCTTTGTCTTTTGCCCGTGAGGGGGTCTTCCTCAACCCCTCTGCCTCTTCCTCCTCCCATTCAGTAACTGATGAAAACTTTCATATGACACTCTGTACACACGAATCCCTGACTGAAAATTGCCTTCCAGTGTAATAAGGGTTATCAAACAGATGCTGTTAACCTGTTCTTCTCTCTCATCCCTGAAGGAGGAAAAAAAAAAAGTATAAAGACTTTTAAATCAATAAAAGTGTTCTATAAAAACTATAACATTGTGTCTTAGTTTGCCAGTGCTGCTGTGAATGGGTTAGCTTAAACAACAGGAATGTATTATCTCACTGTTTTGGAGGCTAGATGTCCCACATCAAGGTGTGACCAGGCCGTGCTTTCTCCCAGTAGCATTTTGGGGATGGCTAGCCAGCACTCCTTGGTGCGCCTTGGCTTGTAAATGTATCTTTGCCCTCGTCACATGGCAGTCTCTCCTTCTCCAGCTTCTTCTGATTGCATCCAAATGTCCTCCAAATGTCCTCTGCTTATAAGGACTTCAGCCATATTGGATTAAGGCCCAATCTGATTCAATTTGGCCTCATCCAAATAGGTCCTATTTACAAATAAGTTTAAATCCACAGGGCTGGGGGATACAACTTGAACATGTCTTTGTGGAGGTTCATGATTCAATCTGCCACTCCCTGATAATGAGTTCTGGAGCAAATGACTGCCTCAGCTCGGTGGAGGCATTTTCTTCTCCGAGGTGTTTAGAATGTGGGAGAGTGTGAGTTAATCTGGAGCAGGACCTCTTCAAGTTGCTTGCAGGCATTTGGTTTTATTATTAATAACTTCCAAGCATGTATAACATTTTTATTAGACTGTCTTCCATTTGTGGAAATAGTAACAAATAGAAGTCACATTCATGGGGACTCTTAAAATTTTATTTGAAACTCATATTAATTCATAGATTTTACCCATTAGCCATAGGACTTTCTGTAAATTGGATCTGAGAACTCAGGACCTAAGGGACACCATCTCCATTTCAAGAATCTCACTCTCTGGACTCCATCTTCTCACACCAGTTCCCTTCCTCTGGTACCATGGCCCTGAAAATCATCTGCTGGCCCAGGGAACCTCAAACCATTGATTCCTCTACCTTTTCAAGGTCTCTCAGCCCCTCATATTATCACTTTTCTCCTTTTCTGCTTAGCTTTCCTAGTTCATCATGATAATTGTTCCCTTGGTTAGACCCTTCATTCTCCAGAACATCTCTTACTTTGTCTTCCTCACTTGGCAAAACTGCAGCTCCTGCCTAATCCATGCCTGCACCTGCTCAGCTGAATGTGGCTGGATACATGCTGGGCTCTGTTTAAATTCACAACCATAACTTTAAAGGGGCTCCCAAGGTAGACAGGCAATTCCACTATCTTTCCCTAGTCCATGTACTCTTGCTTTCCTGGACCATCGTTACATATCTTCTTTTTCCTCAAACCTCTAATGCCTCCTCACCTAGCCTCTTGCTCAGCTGTTCACCTTGCTTCCTTTTACAATGAGAAAACTGAAGCAATTAGTAGAGAATGTCCATGAGCTCCTATTATCACATTTACCCACCCCTGGAATCTGTGCCACACACTCTGCCTTTTTCCTGGTATTGTGAATAAACTGTGTTCCTTTGGGCACCAGATTCCATTCCCTCTCACCTCCTAGAGAACATCACTCGAGCAAACCTCTTCTCTTTGCCATCACTGTCAGTCATCTCTACTACCCTTTCCTACCAGCAAACACATAAATGTGATTTATTCCATCTTAACTACTGTTTACAGACTGCTTACTCAACATCTCCATATGAAGGGTTCATAGGTATCTCAAACTTAACTCCTGATTTTCCATTGCCCTACCCCAGCCTCTGGTGGGGCATCTCAGTTGATGGCATTGCCATCCTTCTAGTTGAACCTTCCAAATATATCTTAGATCTGATTACTTCTTATCACCTCCACTGCTCTACCTTGGCTAAATGCACTATCAGTTCTTAACTGGACTATTTCAAAGTCTCTTAACAGGACTCCTATTCTTGTCTTAGTTCCCCTTCAGGCTCTTCTCAACATAACAGCCTAGGCAATCATGTTAAAGCATCAGACATATCATGTCACACCCATGCTGCAAACCCTCCAATGGCTTCCCATCCCCTCACAGTTAAAACTACAGTCCAGTGAATATCCTTCAAGACTTTACAGGCTCAGCTTCCCCTCCACCCATTAAGGCTCTGAGCTCATCTACCGTTCTCCAGCGCACACAGGGCTTCTCAGGCCAGAAACACTCTTTCACCTGATTGCTGCGTGGCTCACTCCCTTCCTTCTTTCATGTCTTTACTCAATCTCTGCCTTCTTAGGGAGGCGCTCAGCAAGCTCTGTATTTGAATTTTTTTTAAGAAGTACCAGGATTGAACCCAGGACCTCATGCATGAGAAACAGGTGCTCAACCACTTGAGCTACATCCACTCCCCTGCATTTGAAATTTTGACTCTTTCCATTACTCCCCTACTCTCCATCCCTGCTCTATTATTCTCCATAGCATTAATCACCATCCAATACTATTTTTATACTGTACTTATTTTTGTATTTATAGTGTCTTTGACCATAAAATAGACAATAAGCTAAAATGCAAGCTGCATGAGGGTAAGGATTTATCTGTATGCTCCTAATATCCCCAGTACCTGGAGCAGTGCCTGGCACAAGATAGGACCTCAAAAAATGTTCATTGAATGAATAAAGAATTTTGTATGTGATACCTGCCAGGCCACCTCATGGTCTAGCGTGTAGTGCACCCATGTCTTAACTGATGCCCTTTTGTTGCCCTTAAAGCAAGAATCCAAGAATTGTGACAAGTCACTCTCACCATCTCACCTTTGAGCTGGTGGGACTGCTATTGATGGAAATTAGGAGCAAAGAGAGGAAAGCTAACAAAGACTCTAAATAGCCCTAAGGACTAGCAGAGTTAAAGCCAAACTACCATTTTTCTTCATGAGTAACGGTCTATGTAGAATTTGATTCCTAGTACATCCTTTTGTCTGCCCTCACACAAACTTTTTGATGGTATATGGCTATGCTTTTCCTTCCTGATGTGATTATTTGTGGATATTTTTGATGCTGAAATCTATCACAACGTCTCATTCATGAAAAACAAAATAAAAATAGTACCAAGTAAGGAGTTTTAAAGTTCTACTCATTGTCTGATTCCTTAGTAACCAACAAATGGTCCACGATTTTCAAGTGACTTTTCTTAATCCATGAATCTGTCTACTTGCATTTATTGTGTGCAGGTACAGGGACAGGCCCCAAAGACCACAAAAGGAGAATACAACACTGTTCCTGGGTGCAAGGAGCTTGTGATCAGAGGAGGTAAGATTTACACAAGGCAAAGCACTTAAAATAGTACAAGAATGGTCACGTGAAGTGACAAATACGGCGTCACAGACAATGTGTGGTAAAGAACATCAGAAGTTTTCTGTGCAATTTGAACTAAATTAAGCCTGTTGCTTGCATTTCTAAGTATGGAAATAGTGTTGGATTTTTTAAATCACAGTGAAACTTGATAAATATGCCCTACGAATTTCAGGAAAAATACTAATAGAAATGTGTCTTAATCAGAAAAAGAGAATCACTGCTTCAACACTGCCAGGGAGGAAAATGTAACTCCTCTTCTGACACTGACAGGACTTACAGGTGAGGAGAAAAAGGGCTGGGTGCTGGAAAGAATGCTTGTCTTTGTTTATATACTCACTGCTTTTTCAATCTGGACACAATTGTCATTTACCAAAGGAAATTTGCACTTTAAATGGTTATCCTGTGGAGCAGTTGTGTGGGAGGGCAGAATTTTTCCTTAAATATTGGTTTCATAATTGTGAAGGGACAGTGGAATTCTTAAGGTCTTTCAGAGGAAAAAAAATACATGTTTTCCAAACTTACTGCAATGAGTACAAAATATTTGGCAGATTGCGTATTATAATGTTTACTATGTAACCTATGTGAAATGTGAAATAAAGGCCTATACCATACACCCAAAATGATGTAGTCACATAAAAAAAGCCTAGACTTATTTAATTCAACTATATTTATTAAGTGTTCGCTACACGATGTGATCCAAAATTTTACGTTATTCCTTTATACTGAAAAATATCATGTTTATGAATTGATCTATTCTAAAATGAGGAGTTTCCCCTGCAAATAAGTCCAAAGGCTGTTTTCTGGTAGTTAGATATTAATGGTAACCAGACTAAGACTATGTCAGGGCTGTGTCACTCTTCACCTTCCATCACTAAGTGTGAGGGTGGTGGTTTGAAGATGTATGTACCCCCCCAAAAAACATGTTCTTAAATGTAATACATTCCTGTGGGTTTCCCATTGTAAATAGGACGTTTTGATGAGGCTGCTTCAGCTAAGGTGTGACCTACTTCATTCAAGATGGGTCTTCTGGAGTCCTTTATGAACAGAAGAAATACAGAGAAAGAGAGAGAGCCATAACGGAAAGAAACTGAAATCAATGAAACCTGGAAGAGAAGGAGAGACCCGCAGGCACCACCATGTACCTTACCAGGTGGCAGAGGAGCCATTGGTCTCCACCAGCTGTTCTTCAGGAACAAAGCATCGTCTTGATGATGCCTTGATTTGGACATTTTCTGGGCCTCAAACTGTAAGCTAATAAGTTCCCATTGTTTAAGCCAACCCATTTCACGGTATCTGCTTGCAGCAGCCTAGGAAACTAAAAGAGTGACTATGAGGGAAAGCTTCTCACTTACCCTTCCAGGTATGGTACTTATTTATTACGACTTAAGTCATTATGTCCTGAACACACAATTCTACAGTTGACTTAGATGTTTTGCAATTTATCAGGTCTCTGAAAATTACCTGATACAACAAAAGCTGTAGAATCTATTCAAACAATAGTGATGCTTTAAGCACTTTTAACAAAAAAAGTAGAAGCAATGACCTATGACCATGTATACCATGACCTGTCTTTATCTACCCAAAAACCAGATGTTTCAAAAATTTTGACATTCTTGAACCTGGTATGTTGGATTTGTCAACATCATACAGAGGCGGTAGTGATAGAAATGGCGCACGTATTAGTTCAGAATACCTGCTGCCTTGGCGGAGGAATCTTTTTTTTTTCCCCAGGACTCTGTTCTTGTATAAATGAGGCTGGTAGTTAATGGGGAATGAAAATTTAATACAGATATAATTTGGCCTCACACATAAACAAAGTTAATTCACTTTTTCTTATGTTCCTGATTCCACTGCTCAAAGACTTACCCTCTTCTATCCTGGCTCCAGCTAACTTAGCTTATTTCCCATAGTCTCAGGCACATCTTTTGTACCACCTCCTCTGTACTATTGCTCTAATTGTCCTTCTGTCATGTATTTGTTCATACTGCTCCACCCAAGAATTCAGCTTCTCACTCCTTCTTAAAATTTCCCTTAATAGCTTTAAGTCTTATGAATTAACTCTATAGTAATTACAGTCTGACATGATTTTTCTTATCCATAAACACCGATGACAATTATTGCTATAAAACTGATATAGCAACCAGTTACCTGTACCAACAATAAACAAGATAGGATTATGTCATGTCTTTTTATTTCTGGTTTCCATGATTTTTAATACTGTATTTCTCTTGTCTAGTTCTTGCATCTAGAACTAAACTGTAAATTTCTTAAAGATAGTGATCATGTGCTAATCATGTGTTTAATTCCTTAAAGCAATGGTTCTCAATTTGTGCTCCCTGGACCAGCAGTATCAGCAACACTTTGGAACTTGTTAGAAATGTGAATTCTTACATGACACCAAGATCTAATGAATCAGAGATTCTTGAAGTGAGGCCTAGCAATCCGCACTTTAAAAAGCCTTTAGGTCATTCTGATACTAAAGTTTGAGAACCAGTGCCTGAGTACAACTCAAACAGTGCCTTGAACATACTACAAGATTTTTTTTATTTACTATACGTCCATTCAATAAATATTTGTTGAATACCTACTGCATACCAGGCACTATGCTAGAGATACAGTGCCAGAGGGAAACTGGTTTCTGCATTTATGAGTTTGCAAGCTAGGAAAGGAGATAGACATTAATTAATTAATCCCACAAATAAATATAAAAGGGCAGCTCTCATAGGCCCTATAAAGGAAAGGCAAATGTGACCTTATAATGGGAAATTTATGTTGTCTGAGATATGCCTCTGAAAAAGTGTTATGCTGGAAAGGAAGGTTGCACTGGTGTTGAATCGGTGAGAAGGAGCTGGTGCACATCCCAGGCTGAGGAAGCAGCATGTGCAAAGCCTATGTTGAGGTAGAACAGGGCCAGTGTGGCCGAAGCACAGCAGGCCAGGAGAAGCAGATGAAAGATGGGCCATTATCCCTAATAAAAAACTGTTGTCTACTTTCCTTAAAGTGGTAGGAAGCCATTTTTTTAAAAAGGCTTAAACAAAACAAAACAAAAAGATTGGGGTGGAGACATGAGTAGAGTTGAGAACACTAGAGAATAAGGGTCTACAGGTGGAAGGATTTTAGGTAGGAAGAGGGAAACCTCCTCCATTTTGAGGGAAAGGAAAAGAGGCTGCACTTGATATGGCTGGGTTGGTATGTGTTTTGGCAGGAAGTTGATATATTTCCTATATATTTCCTATTTGATGGATTCAATTTACTGAGAAATAAGCCAGGTCATCTGCTTTGAAAGAGTAAGATGTAAAGTTGGGGGAGTTGGGGAGGTAGTGGTGTCAGAGGTTTGAGAAGAGTAGAGCAGATCTGAAGAGTTGTTACAGAGAGGAGAGATTGACCTGATTAGAAAATAGTAGGATTACCAGGAAATATTGAGGTTAACATTGTGAATTTATCATGGTACCCATCTGACCGATTGTGTAAATTTCTCTAGCAATGCTGGCAAGTTTCACTGTGGTCATAGAGAAAGTATATAGTTAGGCTCACCCCACTTTGAATATTTGTCACTCAAAGTTCATGAAAAGATGAAGTGAGAGAGCTTAAAGTGTTAGCAAAAGTGTATAGGTAAGTGAGCAAATTAATGAATGATGAGTGATGAGTGAATTCCATTCTATTAGCATTTTAAACTTAGCTCTTTGAAATTCATATGTGAAAATAATACCATATTACATATGATTGTATATCATAGTAACCTCACACTGCTTCTTCTAAACTTGCTTAAAGGCAGCCCTCATCTAACTATTCCAGCATTTGCTTAGGCCTTTGGCTGTCACCTCCATTCTTCATATGTTCCATCTGATTAGCCCAAATTGCAGTGAGCTGGACTTTTAACATCAGGTGCTGACCCTGGGGATAGGTTCCTGGATCTCAATTACTGGTGACCTCCTTGGGAATGAAAGGGCCTGAGATATGCCTGTAGCATTGATAAAAAACCATTGTGTCCTTCTAATGCTGCCTGTACTCTAGCAGCAGTTGATACCAGCCTCTATGTACCTCACCTAAGTAATGTGGATCTTCACTCTGAGTAAAAGAAAAACAGGGATATAGACTGGGAAAAGTTGGGGTGATGGGGAGCTCAACAGAAATCATCAGAAAATTCGTCATTGGGAAGTTACATGAAAGTACTTTACAAAAATTCAAATTCTTTATTGACTCTGTCCTGTCCCTTCCATTTTTCTAATTCCTATATTGTGGATATCCAAGAAAATAATTATTGAGAGAGACAGAGGCTGAGAGGGAGTGAGAATAGTCCAACTACCGAGGTATTTCCAAGTAAAAGCAGGGACTTAGGGACATTCAGCATTCACCTCACAGTTTTGAGGTTCTGCAGCAGCCATCATAAATTGGGCCCACATTCGCGTGCACTGTTGGATCATACCAACACAGGTCATGCAGTGGTCTAAGCACATCCTGGCTCCTTCTCAGGAGTAAAAACCTTACGAGGTAGGATCTTCCAACCAGTCACTATGTCACCTGCTCTTCCTGTGTCCTAGTGTGGTAAATAGAAAAGGGGAGTGGATGCAATCTCTGTTCTCAAATCTTGGACCTCCCTTGTTGCCTACCACCCTCATCTCAGCCTCTAATCTGCTTCTTCACCCCCTACACTCCACTTCTGCTCCCTTGAGATCTAACAATTATTCTAGCCTCATATTCTTGTTTTCTTAGATTTCCTAAAGCATGCCCTTAAGAAACAAAACTCAGACAAAAAGTTCCATGAAAGGGAATCATTCATAGCTTCAAATAAATCAAAATATAAGAATGCAAAGAGTGTAACAGGATGATCACTTTTCAAATTGCTGATGACTCTTCTTGATAGACCTTCATGTAAACCGAAAAGGACAGAATAGTAGGGGAGACTAGAGTAGAATCATGAAACATTAAAGTTCAGAGGAACACAAAGGTTATCATCTAAATCATTTGTTTTTAAGATGAGGAAACTGGGTACTAAACAAGGTCAGGGCTGTGTTATGTGATAAACCTGAAACCAGGCGAATAATTTGGGAGAGTCAGCCTCACAAGTCATCTCCTTGTAGACTATGGAAATAATACTAGGAGACTTAATTGTGTGGTGTATTTTTATTGCTTCAGTTACTCTTATCATACACCCAAGCAAGAAACAAAACAACCGAGTTCTTTAAATAGTAGAGGAACAGATGTACTTTTTTATTCATATCATTTTCCATCCATACCTTTGGCAAATGTCTGACCTTAAAAGAAGCCATCTTCAAGGTTAATGGCAGACAGCCCAAAGGAAAAATAAGGAAAGTTAAGAGGAACAAGCTTTATAGTCATTATATAGTCTGAGAATAGTGGCCTTGGAAATGTGTAATGCACAGCCTGTGCAGCCATATGCGGCAGCCCTGGTCAAGCTTCCAACACTGTAAGAATGGTTAGGCTATTAAATTATGATATAGCCACATGAAGGTACAGTATGCAGCTGTTACAAATTATGATTATCTAACAATGTGGAGAATGCTCATGATAGAGTGATAAAATGTTAATGAATAAGCAAGATGCAAATTATAGCTTCCAGGTGATCGTAATGGTTTGAAAACATAATGTCTCTGGGTATGATTTGTTTGCCTGAGACATGTTCCCCAGTCTTACTACTCTGTGTCTATTAATTCGGCCTAAGATGAAATTACCATGTTAGAGGCAATAACCACGTCACACCATTAGCTTATATGGAGTTTGCCTTGAACTAAAATTGATCAAGTCTTTTCCACATATGCTGCTGTTTGGCCATATTTTATCCTCCCATCTTTTTCTCTCCACATTCACTCCCCCTATCCCCACTTCAGAGCCCAAGAGTTCTCAAATTATCTTTCACAGAATTTTCTCAAGGGTTATGGAAGGCAGGGGGAACAGTCCCTCTATTCCCGTTCAACCAGAACAGGATTTTTCTCATGTATAAGATTTCTTGTAAGATTTGATTTGAGGAAAGTATTCCATGGTAAAATAAATTTTAATATCACTGTCATGGCTTCCATTTGTGCAGATGGTTTTTAGGGCCTATGTGTAGCTTTACAATCTCTTCCTACTAAATTTTTTTT
>JAQZBX010047167.1:5709-20634 GCA_029593785.1 Cabassous unicinctus | reverse complement strand
TTATCCCCCCCTTGCCGCCCGTGCTGCCGTGTCCACTCGCTGTGTGTCCTCTCTGTGTCTGCTTATCTCCCCCTTGCTGTGAGGTCTTGCCGCATCAGCCCACGGCGCCGCACGAGCCGGCCTGCCCTCACAAGGAGGCGCCAGGAAGCGAACCCGGGGCCTCTCATATGGTAAACGGGTGCTCTATCCATTCCGCCACACCCGCTTCCTGCCATGAGGTGTGAGGTTGCTGCATCAGCCCACCGCACCGCTCAGGCCGGCGTGCCCTCACAAGGAGGCCTCGGGACGCGAACCCGGGCCTCCCATATGGTAAACGGGGGCTCTATCCACTGAGCCACACCCGCTTCCCGAAGTATTATTTTTTTTGAGGTTAGGTTCCAAGTTCTACAGAAACGTAGCCTTCTCCTATATATGCTATATATGTGCCCCCCCCCCAATAAATTAAATTGTGACTTGTACAGGAGAATCAAAGGGATTTGGGTTTTGATTCAATATTTCTCTCAAATGGTTTTTCAAAATCAAATGTTCCATGGTGACTGGCTTCCCATTGTTACTCTGTGGAAAAAAAGAATAATTGAATGCAGTAACCCAGTTATCAATTTTCTCATATGCTTTCCATCATCTATGATATTAAGGTAGTCACAAATTTCTGTCTCTTAAGATCCATATTACTCTTTTTTTAACAAATCAATTTTATTATTACACGTTAATACAGCATAAATCCATCCAAAGAGTACAGTCATTGGTATTCAGTGTAATCACATATTTGTGCATTCATCACCCCAATCATTCCCAGAGCACTTTCGTTATTCCAATAATAATAATAAGCAAAAATGAAACAGAACAAAACTCATCACCTCTCAAACTCTCTATGCCTCACCTGCCATACATAGCTGCTATTCTTTTTCCTTCTCTCTAGTAAGATCCATATTATTCTTAACATCTACACATACCTTTAAAAATTGAGTGTTTACAACCTGGGGATTTTTTTTTTAAAATAATAAACTTGAAAAATATTTTCATTGCTGTCATTAACGAAACATTACCCACATATCCCATCTTCAAAATACATCCAATATGTTAAGTTAAAATACTTATTCTCTTAGCCTTTCATTATATATCACCTTTTTAAATCATAGATTGCCTCGTGAAATTAACCTGTGAGTAGAGCATATTGAAGGGGCTTTCCATATGTGCATATTGTCAAACACATGTGACCTTATAAATGCTTTTTTTTCCTAAAAATTAGAAAATCTAACTTTCTAATAAGACTGTAGGAAAGCAAAATGTTGCTACTAATCAGTAGCTTAAAAATCCAGAAATGAGTCATGCCTTTCCAGCAGTTAAGATCCATCTTAATAATTTGAAGGTCACTGGCTTCAGCAGGGTGCCAGCATATAAAAGGGTTTTAAACTGCATGTTTAAAACCCTTGGGATTAAACCAACCTTGTTGGCATATTTTATACATACAGAGATTATCTCCGAAGGAGATTCATTGGTCTTTTGACTATAATGAAGCCCTTTCTTTATTGCCTTTATTGTGTCATAAATGAAAAGCTATTTCTTTTCAATGGCAGGAAATAAAATGTTCCCATCTCCACAACACTCCTTGCATCTTAAGAGTCTAATATAGACAAAACTCTATTTGTTGTATCCTAAGTCAGGAACTAAAATCTTGATAACGTTCTTTTATTTTATATTTGCTTTATCTTCCTAAGTTGACACAGAGGTATTATCAAGCACAGAGAGGCTTGAACTTAGCCTCTGAGAGGCTGAGAGGGCAGACAAGATGGGGGCTGAGTTCCTGAAATCGAGGTCTATCCACCAGAGGCGGAGAACAACCTGAGAACAACCCAGTCATGGGGACCAGAGAGTAAGGTCTGAGCAGCACCGACTTGAGTGAAGTACTGGACTGGGACTTCTTTATACTCTGCCTGCCCATGGACAGATTTGTTCAGAATTTGGGATAGGGTTGAGGGATCTGCTAAGGTTAAATGAACTTTGTAGGGACTGGCCATGGAGTGGGTGAGTCACTCCATGCAATCTTAATTGTATTTGTATGTGTACCCATCACACACTGCCAGAGTAAGCCAGCAGGGATCTTTTCTTAAACCTTAAGGCCATCAATCCCAGCAGCTCAACATCTTAGAAGGAAGGTAAATCCTTTAATACCTTATTGTCCTGTGGTGATCAACGCGACTTAGGTGACCAGTGTGAATTTTCCAGGCAACTGAAGCCTACCTTTAAAGCCAAAGCTTATCATTTCAGCCCTTTTCATTGGAAAATCCCTTTACCATGTATTATATGGTTCTGTGACTCTCAGAACACACATATGAAATGTAAGGTCTAGGGAGGTTATGTGATATGGAAGAACCCAGGCTGTGGAGCCAGATAGCCTGATACTTGACAATGACAGTGGACTTTGGGCAAGCTCCTTAGGTTCTCTTAGCCAGTTTCCTGATCTACAAAATGGGGGTAATCACAGCACCTACTTCACAGGGTTGTGTGTGAAAAGCGATTAGCACCTAATAATAAATCATAGTTATTGAACATTTACTAAATGTCAGGCACTCCTATAAGTACTTCTGTTATCTCGTTTAGTTTTCACAACACTCTTGTGAATTAGATACTATTGTTATTCCCATTTCACAGGTGAGGAAACAGAATCACAGAGAGGTGACGTGACCCCACCAGACAGGCTCTGATGCCAAAACACTTACCACTCCTACTCACACCACTGTCTCTGGGTACCTGTCACACAGGATGCGTTCCATCAGTGGTGGCTAATAAAAATAACAGCTAAATAGTTTTACAGTATTACAGGCTAGTAACGCCACTGCCGAGCAGGGTGCTAGGCTAGGCTTCCCTGTGGTGTCTGTTTAGGGACAGCCCGGCCTGCTACTTTTCTTTTTCTTCTGATAATGTCAAATCAAAACTTGGACAAGAAAGCCTATTTTTTCTCCTTTATTGCCAGTGATTCCTTAAGATTAAGAGAAAGCAAATTGACTGTAGGCAAAACCAAAGCACAGACCAAAGTATTGGTGATTTCCTTCTGAGCATTCTGAAGGTACAAATTCAATGGACATTGAAGACTTTGGGAACAGCTTTTCTTTATGTTCAGATGCATTGTTCTTTATTCCCCTACAGCGTTGCCTTTGAGATCAGCATAATTTGGCTCTTCTTACCCCCCAAAAATCTCTTAATTTCAGTGCTTTATTCTCAGCAAAAGTTGCTGTCATCAGTTTACCTTCTTCTAATGCTCTGCTTTGGGTACCTACAAACTAGAGACTAGTTTCAAGTGTCATCAAAAGTGGTACATCACGGACTTTTTGTCATTGATTGGCCAAAATAAAAGTCTTTTTTTTTTTTTTAACAGATTATAATTCTAACCACAAACGGCTAAAATTTTGGAATTAAGCATAAAAATATTGTTTAATAACAATAAGCCCCATTATTCAGGTGCTTTTTCTCAACTGACTCTATCAACCATTTTATAATGGTGTGGTTAAGTAATAAAAGCAGTGGTCCCATTTTTGCTTTATTTAAACTTTTGGTATCTGAAAATTCTGTAAAGGAAAATATTGGCACAAAATTATAAAGCAATGTTTTATCAGATTGAGTTATTCTGCTTAGTCCCGTCTCCTTCCTTGAAACTGTGGTGCTTTGAAGAATGAAGAGCAGCACAGAGGAGTACCTGTCTGGGGGTAAGAGACCTGAGTTCAAGTCTTGGCTCTGCCACTTACAAACTGGACAGGTTGCCTCAGTTTCCTTATGTGTAACATGAGGATAATGATGTCCCCTTTGCTTGGTTCTTGTAAAGGTAAATGAAGCAGTGTATGAGAAGCAATTAGTACAGCCCCTGGCAAGGGCTCAATAAATGGCTCGTTGTAACCGACTCTGTCATTATACTGTTTCCATTATACCAGTACAATCTTCCATATAACCTGTGTCATATTCAGGTGATGAAAACATCTTGACTTTGATTTTCCAACCCATCTTATTTTTTATGCACCCTGATCCCCCACATCAGTGACATTTACTCTCACCTGTTATCACATCCATCCATTTTATGGCACTTGGAGTCTTCACCACATATTTACCTGCTGCCCTGCTGTTTCTTATGTTCATTGTTCTCCAACATAAATGTTTGTTGTCTTTGGGCACACACCATCTCCAGGTGCTCAGTAAATGCTTCACCCAGCAGTTTCCTGTCTACTCTGATCCAGACAACAGCTGTTCTCTCTCTGAGTCAGAGCACGCTTTACCTTGGGCCTATGGCCAGTTCCTCAGCCATACTTCAGCCTTCAGTTAACCTTACTGAACCTGTTTTCTCAACTGGAAGATGGGTATGAAAATAGTACCTATCTCTTAGGGTTGTTGGGATGATTACATATTATCCCATATAATCCACATATACATATTGTCATGTGTAAAGTATTTAGAAAGTGCCTGATGCAGAGTTAATGCTGCTGATATTCTCAAAGGACAATCTGTGATGTAGCTCAGATGTTTAGATGAAAATAACATCTTATGGATACATATCTTCTTTACAACACAAGGTCTTCCCAGATAAAAACTGAGCAGATCAGGTCTATGATGTAGTCCTAATTGCCTAGCCTCCTGTTAGTTACAGAAATTTTATGATTACTTGTCTGGCTCATGTTGGGAGAATTTAATAGAAAAAAATATGTAAGAGGAAAGCTATTAGGACTTCTTTTTAGTCGTGGGCTTATATTCATCTTACTATAGAGAAAAAAGGATTTAGGACCCCTCCACCACCTTTATCTTGATTGAAAGACAAATAATGTGTTACCTGGGTAGGGATGCTGGTCAGTACTGCCTGTCTGATAATTTTATGATGGTGGTGGTGGTGCTTGCAAACCTAGAGGGGGTGCGGTTAGCTTTCCTTAGATAAAGGAGCAATTTGGAGAGACCAGTGAATCATAAATTCCGATGACTATCGAGCTGAGCACTGCTGGGTTTTTGCTGCATCTAGCCACAGGGGCAGCAGGCAGACTGGTTTCTGAGCATATTGTGGCATTAGCTTGGATATTACAGTTGAGCACTCTATAGGAAAAAATAATAAAATCTAAATCTAAATGATTTGAGACAGGCTGTGACCCTCAAAATGCTGTGGTTTTTACCTTGCAGAGTAAAATAACTCTTAAGCTGACATGTTTTTTGTTTTGAACTACAGTCCAAGTCCTTAATCTTGGCACCATTAGTTTATTGGGAATCTACAATTCTAAACTATCATTATGGAATTAATGTTGCCCTCAACCTATTACGTTATTAACTATGTCACTTCTGCACTTGGGAACCATGCTGTGTCTTTGATTTCTAAACAAATAGGAAAGAATGGTTGCAGTCTGTCTACAGGGCTGTTTGTGGGGTGAGGTGGTCTCCCAGCTCACTCATTTTGCCTCTTGTCCAAAGATGACTTTATCCTTGGGTTTGTCTTTTAGAGACTCTCTCATCTTGTACATATTAACCCTTTTCTGAATTTAATGAAATTGAACTCATTGCATTACCACTTGAACACTATTGTAGAATTCACTTACTTCTAAACATTTTAAGTGAAGTGATCAGATAATCTTGGAAATTTTTCTTGAACTGTGCATTCTGCTAAATATTCTGGGGGAACGTTTTGGCTCTGCTTACTTTGTTAATGCTAGTTACATCATTATGGGAGCTTTAGATTTCTTGGGTGTGTAAAATGATTGCATATTCATGAACATCTTCAGTCCTGAAATATTTGTAAATAACTTGGCAATTTTTTTCTTAAGGTTGCCTATTAAAATGATTAGATCTTTAATTGTTCACACAGAAAGAATTTTGCTTACAGAGCACCACCTATTTGATATAGTAACATTTCCGGCTAAAAACTTGGATTATGAACATACAAGTCGCCTTCCTTAAGAGAAGTATATAGATGCTATTTTCCCCTTAAGAATGATTCAAGTTTGAAAATGTCAATAGATGCAAAAAGCCACCCTAGAGCTTTGCTCTCTCAAAAGAAAGTAGAGAAGGAATGACATAGTCAATGTTAACTGTCACCAGATGAAGAGAAATCAGATTGTCAGGCCTGGATCTATAAAATTCTTGCCAAAGTAGGACCTCATTTACACATACAGATCTTCATACCCTTTGCTAAGAAAAGCATCTGTGGCAGTTTAGATGTTTGTGCGTTTGCCAAAGATCTTTCACTCTGAATAAAGTAAATGTCATGTCTGTTGTTTATCTCAAATTCAGCAGAGTATTTTTAAAAGGAAATATTGGGGAGGGGGGGTAGGTAGGCAAGGGAAAGGGGAGGAAGGAGGTTGGGGAGCTCCAGCTCATTGGGTGTGGCAGTTTTGTAGCGATATTCATGTTTCATATTGGGTCTAGATAAATAAGCTTTTAACATACTTTGGGCTCATGATCTGAAAATGTCCTTTTGAAATGAAAGTGACATGCTACAATAAATTGGAACATGGAGTCTTCCTCAATCTATACCTAGTCTGTCAACACCAAAAAAATCCAGTTAATTCAGTCAAAATGATTGTTTGGCATCATGTAGACACAGCTGTCTTGAACTAAAATTTTGAGCACTTAAGGATAGATGGCATTGTACCCAAAGCCAGCTGGTACAATGGCATCTCTGCCATTGTGTGTAAGACATTGCTTCGACTTCAAAGACTGGAATAGAACTTAATTGCTCCACGTTCAAGCTGGACCTCATTGAATAGCAATTTTTTTTTTTTAAGTCTGTGATAAAATTTCTTGGTAAGTTCAGACTTTTAGTTAAGAGTATGCTGTGGTAAATTAACTATGTAAGTTGCCTTGAATAAAAAATAATAAAGGGAATTCTCTACCTACACTTTTATTGAAACCATATTTAATCTGGCTTATAAGTGCTGAAAATCGTAATGAGATCCTAATGTAAAATAAATCCTGAGTGTTTTCTTGAGAACATCTATTTCAGGTGATACCATTATTATCACTCTTGGAAGAAAATCAAATATTTGTCTTAAATAATCCCTTCTCAGTGTCATTTGTTTTATGGAACTATTCTGTGTGACTTTGAATATTGTTTTATTCCCACAGATGACATGGAAGCCATTCCTGTCAAACAGTTTGTTAAACACATCGGTGAGCTCTATTCTAATAACCAGCATGGGTTCTCCGAGGATTTTGAGGTATGTTTCACAACTGTAAAACTATTATTTTGCAGGGATTTTTTTGTAATCTTTAACTGAATTTATTCCAAGAATAACAAAACAATAACTGTGGAGAGTGGTAATTTTTCTTTTTTTTTTTTAACACTTACAATTTTAACAGGCACTACTTTCCCAGTAAAAATTAGGTGAAGGAGAGGTGTTTGCACTCATCTAGAACGTGCACTTCTATAAGAGAACAGAGTTAGTGAAAGGCAAGAGGCAAACTGGTGGGGATCAGTTTTTAGGGTTCCTTCTTCATTTTAATTCTCACCAAGAACAATAATCGTGATGCAAAGCAGAGGGCCCCCTAATTCCACAACATTTCTGGGACACATGGTATCATGGCGAGAGCAGATCTGAAGTCTGGGAACCTGGTGCTGGCTCCACCCGTAGTGAGCTTTGTAATCCTTCAGTCAGTTGCTTCACCTCTCTGACCCCGTTTCCTCCTTTTTAAAAATGATGCCGATGCCACCTACATCCCAAAGTTCTTGGAAAAAATAAATGATTAACATCTTTGGAAGTGCCGGGTTCACTCTTAAGCACCACACAAAGGTTGATAGTTGTTTTCACAATTATTAATCCTCCAAGAGAAGACGCGGGTTAATGCAGCCCTCTGATCTTAAGAACTGGCATGTAGGAGACAAGGTAGAGAGCGGCACACACCACCCTGCCAACTGCGAGTTCCTTGCCAGTTCAGCAGTGACAGGGTGTCAATGAGGAGCTATTAAACAGACTGCCCTTTTCTTCACTGAGGCGCTTAACTAAGGCACATCTCTGGCAGCAAGAGTTGTGCCGAGGAGGCCAAGTTTTCATGGCAGCTCGGCTGTCTTCTAGCTTTGTGGGTAAGTCAGTTGCTTTCTCTGCCTCATTTCTCCTTTAAAATGAAATGATGATGATGCTAACCTGCCTACCTCTTTTCACAAAATTGGTCACAGGGACCAATGAAGTGAGGGAAGGTATGCGCTTTGGGAACATCAGGGAGCTGTATAGCTGGGAGGGTGCAATCATCTCACAAGAACAATGAGAAATAAATACAGAGCCAAAAGCTGCTGTCTCTATGCAAATGTGGAGTCCCCAAAGGCTATCATAAAGACAATTATATTGGCAACTACCTTTACATTAAGTCTTTCTCTTAGTTTGATTTTCTTTGAGCAGAATGAAAGCAAAGGTAGAGACAAGGAACCCTCTCATTCATTCTGTAATGTCATATGTTCTATAGAATGAACAAAAACATTTCAAGTATTTAATGATGCTATTAGATTCTTATCGAGGGGGTGGGGGGGAGGGTACCTATTAGACTACACAGAACACGGTTTAAGTCTGAACATTTTGTATTCATGAGGACAGCAAATGTGTGTGGTGTTAAAAGTGATTTAGTTCAATTGACTGCTGGCTGGGTGACTGAGCAAGAATATCGAGGCATTTAACAATGTTGATGGTATTCAGGACAAACATTTATCCTCTAGAGAGCAGAATTTGATCAGGATGATCAAATGCAACTCGGTTTCTCAATTATTTATGATTTGAGACCCCAGTGCTATTCATCACAGCTGGTTTTGACACCACTTAATTATTCAAAATAATCAGCTACACCTCTGTAAACTTGATCTGACTTAAAATGGGCTTTGCTGCATCAAAATCACGCCTGTTAACAAATCCTGGGCATCTGTACCCTATTTCTGTCCTAAAAAAATACTGTGGCTAAAAGCTTTCATCTTCCAGGCTGAACTTGATGGCATAAGTATTATGAGCTAATAGTTATGGGAGTGGAACAGTGTGGGCAAGGAGGAAGGAGACATTATTCTACTGTTGTCATTTCACAACCTCTCCTGGCTTGAAAGGTTTAAAATCAGAGCTATTCAGAATAGGAAGAATATCCTTTCTCCTGAAAAGAACAGTTAGGCAGCCACATGAAAGGGAGTGAGAGAGTAGCAAAGCTCACTAATATACTGTCTCCTTCTAACTGGGAGAAAATTCAATGCATTTTAAAACTGTAATATTCCTTCTTGGTAGCTCTACTAAACGGCACAATTGGTAACAGGCCCTTTGAGAAAAGGCAGGGGAAATGTTCTTGTTTTATAAATAAGAGATAGTAATGGGCTATATGAGGAAGAGCAGGAAAATAGATTTTGTGTAATTAAAAAAAAAAAAATCCCTTGTTATGATAAAGAAACCTCAGCCTCGGATATCCAGATCCATTTATGTAAAATAATGTTGGCCGGCATTTACTGAGCACTGTGAATGGATTATTTCCATCCTTCCTCACAACCACCCCATGAGGTGGGCGCTATTTAATTGTCCCCATTTTACAGATGAGGAAACTTTACAGTTGAGGCACTGGTTGGCTACATTTTGAAATGGCAGCTATAGGACTGAAGACCAAGGTTATGTGATTTGAGCCAAGATTTTTCATCTTGACGCCATCCTGGCTCTCATTAAAGTAGTGTCTTCTAATAAGCTGAAGTCAGAAAGAGAAATAACCAAGATTACCAGTGACTGCCGAAAACTGATGGTGCAGCTGAGAGACCAAAAAAAGGGGAGGGGCACAGCCAAAATAAGGAGCTCCCTAAGAGTACTAAGTGTCCATTACATAATCTTTATGTTCTAGATTCTTCCCAGATAGGTGGCAGTTTGACTTATGGGGAAAAAACTCATAAAACATCTGAATGGGGGCCTAAAATTAGTCAAAGAACTAATCTTAAGATGATAAAGAAATATGACTTAACAGTTGATATTTGGCCATAAAAGGAGTTGGAACAATTCATCTTAACAGTTACTGCCATTCTCCAGGGCATAATATTAGGAACAAAAATGAATTAGACAGAATCCTTGCCCTCAAGGAGTTCAGTCTAGTGTGGGGAGACAAAAGCGTGCCCAAAACTAATATAGAAATGGGCAAAGCAAAATAAATGCTATAATGCAAGTATAAAGTTATAGAGGCATGCAGAGGAGAAAGGCACCAAAGAATTTGGATGGGATATTTCAGCAAAAGTTCTCTGCCAGATCTTATTTGAAAATCTTGGGTAGCCATAAGAAAAGCTTTGGTGAATAGCTGTCATATTTTCAGAACTTTGCTGTTTGGAAGAGAATAAAAAAAACAATTCACTGGCAATTTCGAGTCTTTGTCTAGAGGTGATGCTGAAAGCAAGCACTTTGTTCTTGTCATAAATTTTGGAGACTGCTGAAAGTTGGCAACATCATACCTCTAGCAGATTTTGCCTTGTCTCAGGATAGCATTCCATGACTCCATTCCCTTGGTTACCTGAGCTGACTTCAACCCCACTCTTCTTCCCAGGAAGTGGTTTTGCGGGGTAGCAGTTGGAGATGAACAGCCTCTTCTCCAGCCTCCACATTCATAATCTATAAGGCTTCCAAACGCACAATGCTGGCATACTCTTTCAAAAGGAGGGCACGCCAAGGTGCCGTGGGTTGACAGAACTAATGGGCAGGGGTCAGGACAACCTGAAGTTGAAAGGCTGAGTTCAGAGATGAGACCAGAGGTCCACAGCCCCTTGACAAGATCCTTTGGGGGATTGCCTGTATTACAATTAACTCCAGCTGAGCTCATTTCGGGCTGGTTGTTGATCTTAAATCAAGAGAAAAAGGCTTTGTCCACCTGAGCCCAGGCCACTGTGGGATCAGTGGCCACAATCACTTTATGCAAAATGAAGAGTTTCATTATATTGTCGATGATATATAATAGGGGAGCCCCTGGACAGAGGTGCAATGCTATCTGCCTGCAGGATGGCAGACAATAACACTCTATAGAGCTTCCTGAGCCTGTGTGTTACAAAATTTCAGTTTTGGTCATGAATCTCTTAAAGAAAAACATTTTTAGACCCTCATGAAGAAAATCATATTTGAAGTCGAGAATTTTATGAAGAGTGAGAAAAAGGGAGTAAGTCAAATTTCACATTCTATATGAAAAACACTTGTCTCCTAAGATGGGATGGTTTTCTGGAGGGAAAAGGCAGTCATTTTAGGTAAAGATACAAGGGCTCGGATGGGGGAGAGAAGGAGAGCCTTTCTTCACATGGTAAATGGCAATGAAGGAAAGAGCAGGAAATCATATGATCTTTTCAAGGGCACAGAGTTAAAACTGGGGTTTGGAAGGGATCAGAGAAGATAGGATCACACCTGGCTAAGAAATTTGGAGTCTATCCAGGGGTTTCTGAATAAGAGAATAACAAAATCAAAGCAGCAGCAGTCTGGCCGCAGTTTGTAGCCTGAGCAGAGGAGGGTAAGACAGTAATCCATGGTGTGACCAGGACCTACAGAGGGCTACTCTGCCAGCACTGGGCTCCAGTCAAGAACTGGACCCAGCAGTCTTCTGTACTTTAGGAGGCACCAGGAACCAAACCCAGGACCTCCCACGTGGGAGGTGGGCGCTCAACTGCTTGAGCCACATCTATTCCCCTAGAACGCAGTTCTTTTAATACAGTTACAGGTTGCCTGACCTCAAGACACAAAGAACATTATAACACAGTCAGTATTTGCTCACCAGGTCCCAGATGTTTTATTCTCAGATAGGTTTGTGAAGCTGAGTAATCTGAAAGATTTCTAAATATACTTTGGTTCAGCTGTTTTTTTAATTGAGCCATAAAATGATCTGACAGCAGGGCTTCGCAAACTTTCTAGACAGCCTCTCACATAAAGGATTCTAGGCAAAAAGTTATTTACTCTATTTCATCTCCCACTAATTCTGGGTATACCAACTTTTACTGTTTTGGTTTTTTGGGTGTTTTTTTGTTTGTTTGTTTGTTTTTTAACTTTATTTTAAATCTCCTGTTTTCATTTGGCACTCTCCTGTGGTTATATGCCTATTAAAACTCAAAATATCCATTTTAAGAATTCCAGCTTCGTTTTATAGACAGTAATATACAAACAAACTTAAATTGTAAGCTATTTATCAGAGTGCTGAATAGGTAACTATATACACTCCATCAGCCAGTGTCACTTTAAAGGGTTTTAACACTTGTTAAAATCACATTAACTTTGCAATGCCAGTTCTGATGGAGAAAAGCCACTCTAGGATCAGATGATATTATCAGCATCTAAATGAGCCACACAGTACTGCAAGGAATTACGGATGATATTATTATCCACAAGACAAAATCAGAAGGCCTTAGGCAAACCCCTTGGGTTCTAATAAATCAGATTTAACATTATTTATGACTATTTTTTTGTTTTCTCTCATTCACATAATTGGAAAAGTGAAATAGAGGCAACGGATCTGACCAAGGGTTTTAGATAACAAAGAGTTTGATTGGCCATATTGAATGACTGCTTTAAACAGTATAGACAGCTGCTCCCAAGCAGTCTTGGTCAATTGCATTACATTATAATAGAGGCGCAACCTCAGTCCATAGTTAGGTGGCCAGATCCACACAACAGGAAGAATATATCGTAGGACAAAGTGAAACCCAAACTTAAAGTACTAAATGCTAAAATCTCTCAGCAAGGTGATACCTGAGCAAATCAGCCCTGAAGGCATCCATGCCAAAGGTATGACCTTCAAACCCCAGAGATAAAAGGATGTCAACTTGTTTCAGGGATTCTCCAAGAGGTTAAATTAATGTCTTCCAGAATGCCAATCCATTTTCAAATGTTTTCTGCCCTTGAAACTATTCAGAAGGGTATGCTTGAGGCTTTTATAGCAATTCCAAAAGGCAGTTTCCCCCAATTTTCCAAGAATAGCTGGTATTGCTAATGTTCTAAAAGATGTTAAAATATCAGATTCATTACTTTGTGTCCATACTTTACTACCTCATTTAGAGAAAAGAGCCAACTCCTTAAGGATCTCTAAATCAGTGTTTACCAAATTGTAGGTTATAAACCGTTTTAGAGTAGAATAGAAAATATCAGTATTTATCACATCTAGGAAGGCTAAGAAAAGTGTAAGACTTGTATCATGAAACACACACTTTCCCGGGATAGGACTGCTGGATTAATGTCTATGGGACTTTTTTTTTTTTCCAATGGACAACTAGACAGGCCTACAATTATGAAAAATTCAATATACAGCTTCTAACATTTGGAGAAATCAATGAATATAGTTTCTTTGAATGGATAGTAACCCTTTGTCTTTACACCTTATATTCCTTGATTACAGTGAGTTCCTCCTTGGAGGCCGTGCAGGGATGACTCCTCACTAGAAAGTACTTTGTGAATATAAAAGACAACCAGCTCCTTGTTTTCATTATGCTTAATGTAAATGCTGTGGAACACATCCATAATTGCTATGCAACTCCTTTGTGAAAAGTCTGCATGCTCCTAAACTCTGTTACATCTGTTACGTGTAAAACATTCCTCCTGATAATTTTGTGTCACTTTGCTCCTGCGCTTTGTAGCAGCTGTGCACTGCTAATGACTTCCCTTATTAGTTAGCTCCCATACTTTGTTGAGTTTCAAGCGTGCAGTGTAGAAAAATTTGGCTTTTCAAGCAACCTTGTATTAGGCAAATGGATGATGCTTATATCCGTGACAAAGGTAGCTGAAGAGAGTTGCTACTTCTGCTGTTTTTTTAAAGCAGGATACTTCAAATAAAATTAGAGTTCACCAATAATTTGTCAGAGCCATACATATCTGAGCCAGGTATGATAACTAGCTATGCTATAAATTAGTGTCATTTCAGGACTGAGTCTTTATGGTCAATTTGCAGACTGATAGTTATCAAATGGGGCAATGAGGCCTGTAAGCGTATTTCAAAGCCCATTGGCAATTGTACTTCTGCGTCCAGACTGTGCATACTGTTCTCTCTGCCTGGGAAATTCTTGTTTATCCTTTAAGACTCAGGTGAACTATCTCCTGTTTAAAGCCTTCCTCTGTTCTTCTATGCGCCCATCATTGTTCCTTTGGGCCTCTTTTCTATTCATCACATTTGATTGTCATTATGTTTGCGTGTTTTTTGTTCCCATTGGACTGGGACTTCTTCAAAAACAGGTATCATTTTATTGCTCTTGTATCCCCATGCCTGGGAGAATGCCTGGAATGAAGGAGATAATTGATGAATGGATGAAATCCTTATACCCTCTTCACATCCTTCATAAACTTGTTATAACAATCCTTTCTAAAGTTGGGTCTGGGGAGGTAACGGTGGCTGTGGCTAGGGAGCGAGTAAATACTTTATGCTTTTGGATGTATATCATTTCTTTCTTTCCACAGCCTTGTTGTTAAACATCTAAAGTGTGTCTGAAATCTTGCTGTTTGTTTTCATCTCTAGGAAGTCCAACGCTGCACAGCTGATATGAACATCACTGCTGAACATTCCAATCACCCAGATAACAAGCACAAAAACAGATACATCAACATTTTAGCATGTGAGTAATACACTCTAAACTATCTTCAACTGCGAAGAAATGAAATCTTCATGCGGGGTAGAAGCTGAGAGCCAGGCAGCTGAATCAGGGTGCCAAGGAAGAATTATGTTTGTAAGCTAACCTCTCATTAGCCAGACTTCAACAGTCTATAATAATTAGGGACATTTGCTGCCCCTTGAGTGTTTTGTTTGGCTCTCTGAGCTCAGGTAACTTCATAAGGTGACTAGAAGAAAATGGTTTGAGCTTCACTGTGTTCACATGAAGTGGTTTCGTATCAGATGTTGGGAGCCAAAGTTTGACCCTGGAGGGTCAAATAAGTTTTTGTTCAAGGTCCAGTGTCACTTGGCTGTGTTGACACTGTTTTGAACCAGTCAGAGCCAAGTCTTTTTTTTTTTTTTTTTTTTTTT
>JAQZBX010047166.1:0-20548 GCA_029593785.1 Cabassous unicinctus | reverse complement strand
GTACTGTTTGAATTACTTACATTAATTACATATCACTTCTACCAAAATAAGAACCAAAATAAAATTAATAAGTTTAAAGCAACAAAGCACATTTAAAACTTACCACACTTGGAATTAAAAAATAATGCTGGTAAAGTTGCCATGAAATGAAGAGCTGCACATGCTGCATGTGGAATGTACATTATCAGTACAACCTTTTCGGAAAGCAAATTGGCAACGTACATCAAAAGCTTTAAAAGTGCTCATACTCTTAGACTTAATAACTCTACTTCTGAGAATCTATTTTAAGGACACAATTAAACTGCAGGTTTTATACCAAAGCAGTAAATACCAAATGAAAAATAAATAAATAAAACAATCTAAAGATCTAATAATAAGAAAGCATCAAAATTATAAGGACAGGAGCGTGGATGTGGCTCAAGTGGTTGAGCACCTCCTTTCCACAGGGAGGTCTCAGGTTCAGTCCCCAGTGCCTCCTAAAAACAAAATCAAACAATAAGCAAACAAATGAAACAACCAACTCAGGGGAGCCAATGTGGCTCAGTGTTGAGTGCTGGCTTCCTGGGTTCAAACCCCAGCCCTGGTACCTCAAAAAAAATAAATAAATAATAATAATAATCAGGACAACAAAGCTGTGTCATAAGAAGGAAATAATGTCAGATGGGGAAAAAGCAGGATATAAACGCTGTGATCTCTATAACATTATGATGGGAAATGCACAAAGAATAAGAAGGAAATACACCAATATGAAGAATAATTATCTGGGGCTCTAAGATTGAAGTTAGTTTTGCATCCTTTTTTCCCCCCCCTACAATGAGCAAATTATTACTTTTAAAAACCAGAGCAGGGGAGCCTGTAAAATTTAATCAATAAAACTATTTACAAAGGTGATTTTAAAAGATAGGATTTTTAAAAATATATAGCTGTATGGGAAAGATTTATGTAAGAGGGTGAATGATGGTTTATTTTTTAGCTTTCAACTATGCAGCCATAAGGAAAATGCTGAAATAGAACTGGGAGAGAGGGTAGATAATGCAAAAATTTAAGATTGTTCTTCTTGGAAATGTAATGTTATCTTTAACTGACCACCTATTATTTGTCAGACATATGCTTAACATTTTACTCATGTTCTCATAATCATACAATTTCATTTGTGTGCAAAACGGACATAACACCTACAATGAAAGACTTCTGTAAGGATTAAAGGACATGGGGCTAGGAAATAGACAATGATATAAGCATTCCTATCAAATATCTTGTCTGTCAAGTACGTGGATTGTTTTTTTTTTTTTTAGGAGGTACCAGGGATTGAACCCGGGACCTCATACATGGGAAGCAGGCACTCAACCACTGAACTATACCCACTCCCCGTGTGGATTTTCTGTGTAACAGAAAAATGGCAGAACTATTTTCAGCTAGTATAACATTTTGATCTGTAGTACATCCATGTAGTTTGCTACCTTTTCTGGTTATTCCTACCTCAATGTTGTCTTTCATCACTTAATATCCAATAAGCCAAGAATATTTACCAGGCAATAAAGACAACATTAGCAAAATCTTTTTTAGGCTATTAACTAGGAGAAGTTTTGTGTTTTATGGTTTTTTAAGAAACATTTTCCCCAGCTATGTCCAATATACTCAACAATTAAAATTAGAAAAGTTTCCACTGTTGTCAATATGTGTAAGCCATGCCACCCACCATTACTTTTCCACATCAAGTACAGAAAAAGTAGAATCCCATCTTTCCCAGTGACTGCCAGAAATTTGCTCTGATTAAATAAAAATTCAAATACAATATTGAGACATTGTAAAACATGACTCCCAGCATATAATCTCATTTCTTTAATATCTTCTAAAGCAACAACATAGAACAGTTATTCAACTACAGATTGTCTTTTTTTAATCTCTTATCTAAAGTAACATTTTGCAAGCAAAATTTACAGACTAACCAAGGATAGATAAGTAAACTGAAATCTAGTAATATTCACTTAAATTGTTAGTTGCAAATATACGGTAAAATTATAAAAATTTGCAAATCTGGTAAACCCTACCCAAAATCATATCAAAGAATAGAAAAGGGGTCATGACAAACCAAGGAAACAAAAACTAAGAGTAGGATGGGGAGGCAAAAGTTATGAATAAATAGGAACTATGAAAGAGAAAAGAGAAATAATGTATAGGATAGAACTAAGTTATATCAATTGTAGTTGGGAGCAGATGATAGGAGGGTAACTGAGTGATGTTAATAATACAGAACTCAGAGTGAAGTATACAGCTCCATCTTTCTCGGCAGGCAGCACATTCTGAATTTTCTTGTTTCCTAGGTAATTTTTCCATTCTGCAAGATAACATGGGTTGGCCTCTACTTGCTGAAGAGCTTAATTACAATGAATGGATTATGACATCAATATCTGTGGTATTTTTTCAAAATTTTAATATTTATTTGATCTGAGTAGATGCCAATGTTTATCTTCAGTGCAGATATTGCAAAGCTGTTTTCCTTCCAAACCGTCGCCAATTTACAACATCAGCAATGCATGAGATTATTGGTTGCTCCACATCCTCTTGGTATTCAGTCTTTTTTCCCCCTTTTAAACCATTCTGGTAGTTATACAGTGGTATCTCACTGTGCATAAAATGTGCACATTTTTTATTATCCATTTGGATAACATCTTAGGTGAAAATCATATCGTCATTTAAAAAAAATTGCACTGTCTCAATTTTTCTTATAGATTTGTAGAAATCTCCATGTCTATTGGGCATAAAATTTTGTCAAGTTATATTTCCTTGACTGGGCTATATAATATATAAGCTACCTAAATATCTTCTTGCTTCACTGTTCCATGTACAATCCTCCCAATCCTCTTGTGTCATCTTGGTAAAAAATAAACCCCTTCCTTTCCCCAAATAAAAGAACTTAGCTGAAAATTCTATAAATTACTGATCTTTTTCTCCTCTTCCAAAGACAGTTTAAGTATTTAGGTAACAGATGAATCCAGTTTTCAAAAGTTGTAGGCAACAAAAACTGACAAATGCAAAGTTACTTTATAAACCTTTGACAGTTGAATTATTTTTATTCTAGAACACGAAGAAAACTAAAGAGGATTGGTATCTTGTTTCTTTCCTCGACTTCATCAACCTCAGCAGTGCTGGTAGTGTAATGTTAGCTACTCTTAAGTGTTGTCATTACTATTTTAAGGATATATTAACCATGTATAAAAAAGGATTACTGGCAAGCAATTTAATAATTAACTCTCACTGTTAGGAACTAACCAAATTCTTGATTTCAATGAGTGAAACATCCAGAACTATAATGAATTTTCTTGGATGGCTAATAAAATTCAGTTGTGATTCTAAGCACTGGGTTTTTCTTCAAAACTTACCTAAGAAAATGGCACAGACCTGGCTACTCTGGCAGCTACTACTTAACTCAAAAATTAAAACTTTTGGATGTAATGGGGAAGTAAAATCTGATTCCATCTGCTTCCCTCCATTACTGTCACGTGATGCAAATAGATAAATGGAGAATTGGTTCTAATCCATTGACCTCATAAAAATCACTTACATAACGTATACACTCAAAGTAATGAGTTAAAAAAAGTTATATCTGAATCATTAATTAAGCCTTTGCCAATTAAACCAGATTTAAAATGAAAAGCTAAGTTTATACGCTAAAGCAGACACATATAAAAATATAAAGGACTCCTGGTATCTGCTAAGGAAGTTTTCTAATATTATAGTTATTAAAATGGCAAACTAAGACAATATGACTTTACATGACCTTGATAAAACTGCTAAGACATAACAGGTAAATCTTCCTAATAGGCTTATGTCAAATTTAAGACCAAAGAAGGCAATGTGTCAGATAAGCAGAAGTTGCTCCTAAAATTAAGAGAAAAAGCAGCAAAATCAAGCTGACTCTGAGATAGAATGGGGGCAGGGGGGAAACATTTCATTAAGGGAAATAGCAACACAATCTTTAAAAGATCTTTAAAGTGAATCTTGGTAATCATTTTGGTGGCTCAACCATGGCAATATTTTGGAAAGAAACATTTTTCATGCCCATTTCAAGTAGAATGTATAGATGATGTCTGATACATTACTTTCAGGAACTTTTTCCACCTAATTTTCTCAGACAAAAATCCCTAAACTTCTCAGATTGAGTATAAATCTTTCTTCTGAAGGTATTCAATGGTGCTTTACACATGAATTAATGGGTCTTCACAAAGGGATAAGAACAAAGTACATCAGGGAATACAAAAACATTAAATTACAAAACAACTGCCTGTAGATTCCCACCACAGAAAATCAACATCTGTAAAAATGACCATTTGGATACTTCTTCCCAAATTGCCTATTTTCTTATGACTCCTCATGTGCCTTGGATATTTTCCCAAATGTGGGGAAAATCTGTGTGGCCTATGACCACCAAGATTTCAGGGTCTACTAAGGTTGCTCTCCTATGGAAATAAAGGAATGTCGTGATTACCACAAATTCTGCCAGAGCCAAGAAATTTTATTTTTTCAACATGATTCTTAAATCTGCTAGCCTTGCCAGTTTCTTTTCTTCTACTTTTTTTTTGGGGGGGGGGGGAGAGGAGTGGCAGTGGTGGAGTAATATTTCTTTCATGGTAAGTACAAAACTCTGTTTAGTCAAAATCACCTATTTTCCAATTGTAGGAGATTCTAGAAATAATCCCACGATTTTTCAATAACAGTATCAAAAAATGGTTTATCACATTTCCTTCATACACTAATTATGCAGAAAACATGTGGACAGGGCCTTTGATAATATGCAGGCACATCTTTCCTAGAAAAATAATGTTAGTTTAAGCCAAATAAAATATAACCATCCTAACTTTACATTCATACAGCTTTCAGTTTTCAAAGAATTCTCACAAACACCATCTCATTTGACCTCAAGACAACATGGGCCTAGAGTTTTTTAAAAAGCCAAACCCTTTCTTTAAATATCATTTATTTGGTGTCTGTAATCCTAAGGAGAAATACAGAAAAATTAATGGACTCCACACAATAGAATCAGCACACTATTTCAAAACAGATTACTGATCTAAAAATATGCCCCTTTCTATATTTTAAATTGAAACATAATCTTTGAATTTAAGAGTGACCTCAGGAATACCTTTCTTCTATAGGGTTACTGTTTAGATGTCACACTAAATCATGCAATTTCTAACATATTAAGAAAATTTAATTCATAGAATCATCTTTTAAAAACTTTTTCTTGTAGTAAGCAAATTATTAAGGAATACCAAGGACAAAATGACAGGGCTAGACAGAGAGAATAGAATCCTATTTATATTTCTGTATTGGTAATCATCTAACACTGACAATGAAAATTAAAGGGGAAAAAATTCCTCAAATATCACAAACTTCTCCCAAAAAATCCTTTTCACCATACTGTAAATTATTTACCACACTATAAACTGGAAAATTTATGTGTCCAGTGTTTTGCTGATTCCTACAAAGAAGTTATGTTTCTCTGTTCCTCAATATCCTCATCTGTAAAAACAGAATAATAATGCTAATCTCATAAGATTATTGTGATGATAAAATAGGGGTAAAGTATATAAAGTGTCTATCACCACATTGGGCACACATTAAGTCTTCAAATATGTTAGCTATCATCACCACCACTACCATTACTACAGACACACCTCGTTTTACTGTGCTTTGCAGATACTGCATTTTTTATAAATTGAAGGTTTGTGGCAACCCTGCATTAAGCAAGTCTATTAGCACTATTTTTCCAACAGCATGTACTCACTCTGCATCTGTGTCGCATTTTAATTAAGGCATGTACGTTGCTTTTTTAGACATAATGTTACTGTGCACTTAATAGACTATAGTATAGACATGACTTTTATATGCACCAGGAAACCAAAATCATGTGACTCACTCTATTGCGATATTTGCTTTGTTGCGGTAGTCAGGAACCAAACTTGTGGTATCTCTGAGTATACCTGTATTGTTGAAGAGGTCCTATTAGAACTCTTGCTTCCATGTGTGTATGTGTACTTATATGTCTATGTGTATGTGTGTGTGTGACAGAGAGAGAGTATGAAATGGATCAATACTTATTATACTTATGCATATTATAACACTGCGTAAGTGCATTATGGAAAGAAGGAATAGAGATTCCCCAATCTCTTCTTCTACATATTGAAAATTACTAAAACTTGTCATGGAAGTCCTAACAAAGGCCCAATAGAAAGAAAAAGCAATGAAGACTCATAAGGTGATATCAGAACGGAAAAGGATTGTCTACTGTTGTAACTGCGATAACCTGTTCTGGATGAAATGACAGGAGCCCAGGCCAACTATGAAGGACAGAACAGTTGCTTTATCATAACTGGGTTATTTGGCTTGTTTGTTTTTGTTTTGTGGGGGTAACAATACCGCATACTGTCATCCTTTCTCTTTTAAGTAACATACCAAGGTCAAAAAGCTAATAAGTAGCAGTGCCCAGATTCAAATCCCATATTGCCAGACTCCTCCAGAGCCCAAACACTAACCAATACAATATATTGCACTATTCTTTTTGGCAATCCATTGGCAGAATGACGCATTCATATTTGTCTTGCATATACACAGAAATGGAACTCAGATGATACACTCACACTGACAAGAGGTGAGCTTATTGGAATTGCTTTGAAATAAGAATCTATAAATCATTAACTGAAAGAAAGCAGAATCAACATAAAATAGAATCTTAAGAACCCATGAATCAAAAGGTAGTAGAGCCCCAGGCTATTTACTTAATTTTACTCTAACTACCAGGTTTTTCAAAGTATTGTTTTAATACTTTTGATAGCTTTAAGGAGAACAGGGAGGAAATAAACCACAAAGCACTCAGTACATTAATTAGTACTTGGTAATCTTAAATAAACGATAGTCCTTATTATCATCATCATTATCATACCTTAACAATTTGACACTAATTTTAAATATAACAATGCATGTTACATTAAAAATCACTAAATTTCTGTTCCACGTTCAATATTCCTTAATGATACTGAAGAATCAGGAAACATCCTCACTACAGCTCTATTCTCAATTACAGGAAAAAAAATTAAAACTTTGCTGATTATGTTTGCTTGATAGCATTTGAAAATTTTCCTGCCTATATGTTAGTTTAAAAACCACTTACTTTTAGAGTTTAGTTCACATTCTATTTAAATTTTCACTGATATGCTATTTAATTGGAATACATAATATAGATATTTTACTTTCCATATTAGAATACTGATAATTAAAAATGATTTCTCCTTCCTTATGAATAAACTATCTTAAGAAATAAAAAAAAGAAAAGTTTGTACACCGTATCTGGAACTTTGTAGTTAAATCTTTTTTTCAAGAACTTAAATTTACCAAAAATCTCTTACCTTAGACCCTCTCAGCTTAAGTCAAACTGCTCTGAGAGACCCAAAGATTACATTATTTATTGTCCAAAAAAATCAGTAATATGGAAGAAATATAAGATCCAAGTTTCCTTCACTCATGGAGAAAATACGACAAAATGGGCACCTTGCATACTGAGAAAGTGAGTAAAATACGTATGCTTTGTTAAAACCAAAAAAACTAGCCCTGTAATCTAAATCAACTAAGGCTTTAAAGGCTATCTCAGTTAAAAATATAGAAATTAGTTCTACTTAATAAAGTCTTTAATTATTAAAGGGCTGGTGCTGATTAAAATACATGATATCAGCTACTCTCCCCATACACACATTTAGCAACTCTCAGTAAATACAGAACTCCTCATGCAGAAATAACATGGTTTAAATTATTGAGTTTAGATTTAACTTCAAAGCTCTTGCTTTTTCCATAGGGCCATTAATGTGAAAATATATCTGGTAAGCACTTTACATATGTTATCTCATTATTCCTTACTACAACTTTGAGGAAGTTTCATCACCATTTACAGCTGAGAAAACACACTGAGAAGAGATGAATTACCATACCCAAGATCACACATGTCATCCATGGCAGGGTCTAAATTACTGAATAGAGTCAGCTCCAAAGCTCTGGTACTCTGAAATACTAGCTCATTTCTCTTTTAAATGATAGAAATTAGACTCTTTTCTGAAGTAATAATAAAGAGATAACTAAGACTTACAAATGCTTTAAAACAATATAGTAGTAAAGCTAAAAAGGAGAAAAAGAAAGGCATCATAGCTAATTTTCTTTAGTTTGGAATAAATTCATAATCAATCCATTAAGAGATAAAAGCTAACATGTGATCAATATTAAGAATACTCCTGACATACTGATGGAAAGATGGCAACAGACTAACAGGCAGAGCTGAATGCTCTCACAAAAACAATGGAGAAAGAGCCAAAAGCTGCTCAAGCGACCTGCTCTGGGGGTCAGCAGACCAGGGCAGTGCTACACATACTCCCGAGAGTGAGGGACAGAAAGACGAAGAAGCTGAAAGGACAAACATGAGTTACCAAGCCCCAGTGGTGGCTGGGAAGGGCTCCGCTCCCCCACCCCAAGATATAAAGCTGGGGTAAAACACCTGGCTCACTACAGCCAAGTGAGAGGGGAACACGTATCTTCCTCCGTTTCAGCTGTTTCAAGGGAAAAGGGAGGGGAGGTCGGGGTGCTTTTCTTCAGTGAATTTGGCCAGCAAAGCTCACTTTGAATCCCCAATCTGGAGATTCAACACAGGAACACAGGAAAGCTGAGACTGAAACAACTCCATGGGAGGGTGCAATGACCAGTGCCATCTGCTGGTCCGTCTGGAAATTGCAGAGACAAAAACAGTTCAAGCTTTCTGTATCCAGGCCCTGGAAAAAAATATGTGCCCCACTAGTGAGTCCCTGGCCCAATTTTGAAAATTTAAGCTGGGCAATTTTAAAGACTGAGAATAAGTTGAACCAAATATAAAGAAGAGCTGTGGAAAAACAAAAACAAGAGGCAAGAAAGAGAAATTAGCCAAAACAGTAAATTCACCAACATATTCAGATGCTGAGACATCAGCAAAAAAATACAAGCAATATTAGGAAACAGGAAGAGATGGCCCAGCCAAAAGAACAAACCAAATATCCTGAAGAGATCCAGGATTTAAGACAGCCAATGATCATCACACAACTCTCCTAAATCATTTCAAAGAATTTAAAGAAAATATGACTAAAGAAATAAAGGATATTATGAAGACACTGTGAGAGCATAAAGAACAATTTGAAAGCCTACAAAGAAAGTAACAGACCTTATGGGAATGAAAGACACAATGGATGAGATTAAACATACATTAGAGGCACATAAGAGCAGATTTGAATTGCTTGAAGGCAGAATTAGTGATTTCAAAGACAGAACATCTAAACTGGAAAAGACAGGAGAACAGAAAGAGAAGAAACTGGAAAAAAGTGAGCAGGGTCTCTGGGAATTGAATGACAATGAGAAAGGCACAAACATTTACATTACTGGTGTCCCAGAAGGAGAAGAGAATGGAAAGGGGGCAGAAAGAATGTTTGAGGAAATAATGACCGAAAACTTCCCAACCCTTATGAAGGACATAAACATCAATATCCAAGAAGGACAATGCACCCCAAACAGAATAAATCTGAATAGACCTATCCCGAGACACCTACTATTCAGAATGACAAATATCAGAGATAAAGAGAGAATTCTGAAAGCAGCAAGTGAAAAGCAAAGCATGACATACAAGGGAAACTCGATAAGATTAAGTGCTGACCTCTTATCAGAAACCGTGGAGGAGAGAAGAAAGTGATATGATGTTTTTAAGGTACTAGAAGAGTAAAACTGCCAGCCAAGATTTCTGTACCCGGCAAAGCTGTCCTTCAAAAATGAGGGTGAGTTCAAAGGCTTCACAGACAAAAACTGATAAAATATGTTATCAAAAGACCAGATTTGCAAGAGATACTGAATGGGGTGGTGCAGCCTGAAAGAAAAAAACGGCCAAGAGATTTGGAGAAGAGTTTAGAAATGAAGATTATTAGGAAGGGTAAACTAAAGGATACGAAGAAACGCCTTTACAGTAATAACACTGAATGTTAATGGATTGAACTTCCCAATCAAAAGATATAGACTGATAGAATGGATAAAAAAATATAAGCCATCTATATGTGGCCTACAAAAGACTCACCTCAGATGTAAGGACATAACCAGGTTAAAAGTGAAAGGCTGGAAAAGGTAGTCCATGCAAATAGTAACCAAAAAAGAGCTGGAGAAGATCAGATAAACGTAAAATAACATTATAGTATATGAACAATAATTAATTACTCAGCGCAACTGGCAAATTGTTCCTGTGATCAGCATTCTGTAATTTTTTTCATACAAAATAAACATTTGCTTTTAAATTGAGGAGAACTGGAGAAGAGATGTATTTTTGGATACTTCATTTTTCTTTAACCCTTTTTTATTCACACTCTTCAATTAAAATAATCTATCTAGATCAATAATGATTTAGTATGACTACCATTGAATAAGATTTTGCATTTTCTGCCTCATAAAATTATGAGTTGGCAAATTATCTACTGTAATTCATTCCAATAAGATGTGAAGAATTCCCAAATAGGAATTTGATTATCTAGAAAGAATTATGGCCTAAATGGAAATTAAATAACTAAACCAATAATTTATTTCATTTTTAGAGATTATGTCCAATAGTTAGAGCTGTAATATAAAAATTAGAATTCTGTTATAATTAATTTCTATATTAGAATTATTACATTCATAAATATTTTGTTGCTATGCTATTTTTTATAATTGATTATATTAAATCTAACCTGGCCTTGCACTCTCTTTTAAAATTAGCAATTTCTTTCAATCTATTTTTCTATTTATTTTACAATTTTACAATAAAGGATTCTTTTAACAACTAAAAAAAAAAAAACATTGATTATATGCTTTGGATAGATCATATGGTATGTGAATATACATCAATAAAACAGCTTAATAAACAAATATATAATTGTGCAAGAAGCCAGAAGTAGCAGCTATGTACAGCAAGGTTCAGAGAGATTGAGAGGTGAGGAGTTTTCTTGCTTGTTAGTCTGTTTTTTTATTATTATTATTGAAATAATAAAAATGCTTTAATAATGATTGAAGTGATGAAGCACAACTATGTGATTATACCAAATACCAATGATTGTATACTTTAGATAAATTGTATGTTTTATTAACATGTATCAAGAAAATTGATTCGTTTTTAAAAAAAAAAAAAAGAATTCTCTACTCTTATGGCATCCTAGGCCAGGCTAGTTTTTCTTGTTGTGTGTGTGTATTTTGCACCTATTAAATAACCAAAACAGGTGTTTCAATTACAACTCTGTGAAACTCAAATGGGCAAGTACAGACAAGTTTGTAAATATGTATAAAGTTCTCTTAAGTCTCATTCAAGAATGGCACAGTGAATTTAGAATCTGCTCTGTTCTTTGTCTTTATTATGTTATTACTGAATTAGCTAATAATGCAGATCATATATTTCTTTATTCTACATACCACTTACAGCAGAAATCAAACAGTAGCTTTAAATAAGAAGAATGTAGCTTGTGCATTTATATAAGACTTTCTACAGGTTTATTACTAAACCAGTCCCACATTTACAAAGATTAAATGACTCACAAATATTTACACTAAGAATTTACCCAAATGGTAAATATGACTACAAAAATTTACACTGAAGTTCTAAAATATTTGAGTTTTACAATCCGCTGTTATTATAAAAATCCTTTACCTAGATCATTAAAAAGGTATTTGTTATGAAGCAAATCCTAAACATGAAAATCAAGACTTATTAAAAAGGCATATTTTTGTTTTAATTAATAATTTTAAAAATTTATCACAATAAATTCCCTTAGTGCAAAATGTTAGAAATCATATTATTTCAAAAATTTATATCTGTACTGCTTTACTATTTACCACCCAAATAATGTTAAACTTTTCAGTAGCATATATTACATCTCAAGAATTTTTAAAGGAGTTATTACCAGTCTCTTTCCTAGTCCTCCAAGGAGAGGTAAACATTGGAGACTTTACCTTGTGCTGCTCAATGGCATCTATCCACTGTTGTCTGTGATCTGGATCTTGAGCACGAAGATACCAAACGCTATCATTTACACTAATATCAAACCGACATTCATCAAAATCATGAGGCTGTGTGGGAAAAAGTAGAAAATGAAAAGAAATGCTAATTTTTTTCTTAGAAGCAAAAACATGAACATAACCTATTCTGTATTGGTGGAAAACTCTTTTTACTATTTTATTTTTATATTCAAATAACTTTTTGGAGGATGTCTCAGATAAGAGAGCACAGTAAGGGCATGGTTACCAAAAACCAAGTATCATTCACTACTCCTATTAAGTTGACATAAACATCAATTTCAAAACACAGAGGAAATATTTTCATCAAATATTTGAATTAAATAGTGGGAAAACCATTGTAAGCATAGCAATAATAATGATGATGATGATGATGATGATGATAATAAAAAGAGCCAAAATAAGTTTTAGGAAAGGCATTTATTACCCTCTTTTCTGACCCCCATTATTCAAAACTAAATTCTATCATGAATAGTATTATTTCATTAAATTTCATAAACAAGATATTTTTATATTCCATCACAAAATAATGTAAAATTTCTCCAAGTATCTAAAAATAACTTCTTAGCTCTTGTATGTCTTTGAGAGTAACAGCCAGGAACACTTTCAATGAAAAATAAAAAGTAAAATGAACATTGCATAAGATCTATAAGATTGTGTTAGATAGCTAGAGGACACTCCCTTCATCAAAGTGCAATGAACACCTAGTGAAAATGATAACTTTTTGGTTCAGAGTTTTACATTCTCTATAAGAAAATATAAAATGAATGTTTTATAAAAGTCTTGATTTTTCCCCAATGAAAACTTTTCTTAAAAAAATGTTTTAAAACATATTAACATAGTGAACACAAATCCAGTAAATACAGTATGAGTTCTCCCACTGGACAAAGTACTGGGTCAATCTATACCCCTTTCAGTAAACAATCTTAGAGGGGAGAGAATCCTCTTTTGTCAATGTAGCATAAACTTATTTGGTAAATGAAATCTACATACAGTATTTCCAGTGTTTGTGTATTTATTCTCTCCCTCCTTTAACAATATCAACTTTTTATCTCCTTTTCAGTTTATTTAGCAAAACAATAGACAACTCCACATGTTCTTCAGCCAATGAAACAATTTCTTTTAAAATTAAGATAATAAATTATGGTTATGACCGGCTAAAATACAGAAATGAACATTTCCTGAATCACTATGTGCTATGCATCATATTAAGAACTATGATGGTATGTAGGATGTGCTAAAGAGAAAGAAACAAGACAATGCATACCCAGCTTCAGTAATTATGAATACAGAAAGACATAAAAAAAAATTTAACATTCATAAGAAAATGACTAGAATTTAATTGAATGCTGAATATTCAGAAATCCTAAGAATGGAGTCCAGTTATTGAAAAAAACTTCTTAGAGGAAAAGAAACATATACACTATTTAAAGAAGAAAAAAAAAGGAATTTAACCTGTTGATAAATCTGTTTTAAAAAGCTCAGGAGTTTTTAAACATTTCTCCATGATTATTCTCATTGTATTTATAGTCACTATTCATGAAAATGTTTTATATTTTGTATTTTTTGTATTTTTTCAATATCCTCATTAAGGCTTTAGAAAATGAAAGGAAGTAAATAATAGTTCATAATTTACTAGTTTTTCCAGCATATACCTCTCCAGCTTTGATATCTTCAGGATTTCCTCATAATCTTCTACTGGGTCCAATGCCACATTTAAAAAATTTTCAGAAACAAGAACCTACCACTAAGCTTCCTCTGGGTGTGAGTTAATAAAGCCTGAAATCAGCACAAATAAAATCTACAAAATTATTAAATCTGATAAGTATATCAATTATGAACTCTTCCCCATACATTTCAAGGTTTGGAAATGTATACAACTTCAAACTTTTCACAGATGAAGAACTATACACAGGAATGGAGTAAAATGATAGCCTCAGAAGGTGGAATTAAAGAATTTGAAAGGCTCATTTGAATTTCATACATTTATAGTGAGATGCAGTATCTCTAAGATACCTAGTCACAGAGATGGAGTTAACAGAAAATATTCACAAAATAGCCATTTCTACCATCAACATCTGGAGAGTAGGTAGCATAGAAAAAAGAAGCAATAATTGTCAGGTGTTAGAAAGCGTGAAAAATACATAAATCTCAAATCCCAAAGTGAAAAATGAGGGAACCTGAGTCTACAGGGCAAAGGAAATGAGAGATTTGGTTATAGGATGTTTTTAAGAAAACAAACTGAAAATGATAAAGCTCACCTCACATTACATGCACACATACATGCATGCACCCTTAAACATGCAGAGTGCTTACTTCAAACACAAATAATCCTGCCTTTATTTAAAACTGTAATATTTTGTTCATTATACATTTTAAAAAATATTTCATCAGAATATTATTTATCTTGATTACTGAGGTTTTTTTCTGGTGGTCTCTTCAATTTTGAACCTGAGATGAGAGCCTCACTTGTTTTACCCTAGCCCTGGCCTTGACAGATAGTTATTAGAAACAAACAAAAACTGGATAAAGGCCAGTGTTTAGGAACAACCTCAAGAGGTAATAGATATAATATAAAAGACAATATGACCTAACTTTAAAAAAGAAATTCAAAAATTTAAAGGGAAAACAAAACAGGCCATGAAAAGTAAGCTAACAAAGCTAATAAAAAAGAAGACATAATATGAATAAAATACATTAAGTAAACTCACAGAGGTAAACTCTAGAGCAGGGGTTCTTAACCTTTTTTGTTCCATGGACCCTTGTGCCAGTCAAGTGAAAACCACGGACCCCTTACTAAGACCACACTATAAAATGTATTATTTAATAAATATATCATACCTGCACCAACACGTCCCCACAAGAATGTTTTTTTGAATTTCAATTCAAGCTCATAGACCCCTTGTTAAGAACCCCTGCTCTAGAGTATAGATTACTAGGAAATAGAATGAGGGTTGAGAATAGGAGCTAATCCTTAATGTATGTGGAATTTTTAATAAGGTTCACTGTAAATGTGTGGAAATGAATACAGTTGATGGTAATACATTATAGTGAGTATAACTAACACTGCTGATTTAAAAATGTAATTGTGACTGAAAGGGGTAGTCTGTGGAAGTAAATGTCTACTGGGGGAGCAGATACGGCTCAAGCGGATGAACTACTACCTCCAACATGGGAGGTGCTGGGTTCGGTTCCCAGTGCCTCTTGAAAAAACAAAAACAACAAGCAAAAAACAAAAGGAAAAAACCAACACAGAAACCGATGTGGCTCAGTACTTGAGCGCCAGCTTCCCACATATGAGGGCCCAGGTTCAAGCCAGGCCCCCATATCTCAAAAAAAAAAAAAAAAAGTCAACTGAAAGGAAACTACAGAATAATCTAGGGGAAATATAACATAGTGATTTCAGGTGATGGATGAAGATTGTGGTTAACAGTGTAAGAATGTTCTTCTTTTACAAAGTGTTAAAAATACGGTGATACCTGGGAAAATTACAAGTAATGTAACTTAAAGAATGACAGTTAACAGTACTATTGTAATATTTTTGTAGTAATGGCAAAAAAGATATATCAATTCTAAGGGCCAACAATGGGGGGGAGGGGAGGGTATATGGGATTTTTCCTTTTGAATTCAAAAGCTCTAAAATTGACTGAGATGGTGATCAATAAATTTCATTTATTTCTGCTCTGATCTTTATTATTTCGTTCCTTCTTCTTGCTTTGGAAATGGTTTGATGCTCTTTTTCTAGTTTCTCCAGTTGTTGACTTAGATCTTTGATTTTTAGCTCTTTCTTCTTTTTTAATATAAGTGTTCAGAGCCATAAATTTCCCTCTCAGCACTGCCCTTGCTGTATCCCGTACTTTTTTTTTTTTTTAAGGCCACTACAAAGAATTTATTGGGAATTGGGAAAGAACAGAGCTTGCTGAGAAATGGGACAGATGGACAGAAATACACACTGAGATTTGATGTGGGTTCCTTTAGGCAGAGAGAGCAAGATTAAACTATTATTTTTTCCTCTACTTGTTAGTTACCGCACCAATGGTGGCGGCCAGTGGTGATGAGACCTGTTTGGAATATCCAGGGCCTCCCTTTAGACATGGAGCCATACGTTTTAATAAGTTGTATTCTCATTTTCATTCGTTTCAATATATTTACTAATTTCACTTACAATTTCTTCTTTTACCCACTGATTATATAACACTGTGTTGTTCAGCCTCCACGTATTTGTGAATTTATCTCTTTCCCATCTATTACTAATTTCAAGTTTCATTCCATCATGATCTGAGAAGGCACTTTGTATAATCTCAATCTTTTTATATTTATTGAGATCTGAATTGTAACCTAACATATGGTCTCTACTGGGAAAGATCCATGAGCACTTGAGAAAAATGAATAACCCACTGAATTTGGGTATAACATTCTGTATATGTCTGTTAGGGCTAGCTAGTTTACCATATTTTTCAAGTTCTCTGTTTCCTTGTGATCTTCTGTCTAGTTGTTCTATCTGATTTGAGGGGTGTGTTGAAGGCTCCAACTATTATTGAAGATATGTCTATTTCTCCCTTCAGTTTTGTCAAAGTTTGCCTCATGTATTTTGGGGCACCCTGGCTAGGTGCATAATTTCTGACTGTTACTTCTTCCTCGTGGATTTTCCCTTTTATTAACATATAATGGCTTTCTCTATCTCTTGTAACTTTTTTGCATTTAAAGTCTGTTTTATCTGATATTAGTATAGCTACCACTGCTCTTTTTTGCTCACTGTTTTGCATGGAGTCTCTTTTTCCACCCTTTCACTTTTAGCCAGTTTGTATGACTGAGTCTAAAGTGAATCATATGGATAGTTCATGTTTTTTAATCTGTTCCATCAGCTTATATTTTTTGATAGGGAAGTTTAATCCATTCACATTCAACTACTGTAAATGCATTATTGACTTTCACCATTTTATTCTTTGGTCTTCATATGTCATATCTTATTTTCATCTGTCCTTTTACTCTTTTGGTTATCCTTGCTGCTATTCCTTCTTCTATACTGTCCTCCAAACATCACTTTCCTGACTTTTCCTTTCAGGCCATAAGGCTTCCTTTAATATTTCTTGCAAAGGTGGATTCTTTTTTATGAACTCTTAGTTTCTGTTGTTGGTGAATATTTTATACTCACCTTCATATGTGAAGGACAATTTTGCTGGATAAAGAATTCTCGACACATCGATCTGTCCTCCCCTATTAGAGACCACCCATGCTCTTGAGAGACACTCACCCCTCTGTTTGAGAACATATTGGGCCTCCCCAGGATGGGAGTCCAACTCATTCCCGGTCATTGTGTGGGTCTCCACCCACGGATACAACACAATATGACAAAATGATTACTCACACATTCTCTAGAGAACTGTCCCAGGTACGTCCTGTCCTGAATGCCACCCCCCCATCCAACACCCTAAACCAGTAACCCTTCCTTGTCATATTGCCAAACAAGCTTTCCCAACATTGTAGTTTCAACTCATACCCACCAATCCCCAGTGTTCACCTGCTCCCTCCCCCAACCCTCCTCCCAGTTGTGTGGACTGTCCAACCCACCCTTCCCCACTCTATACCCGTCAAACTTGCATCACCCAACCCAATAGTATCACTATACCCCTGTCATATTCCTTCCCTTCACCGCACAACTACTCACTTCCACCTTATCATAGATTTCGCCCATATAAGCACTGGCTTACAACCTTCTTTTCCCTTTCTATTTCCTGTAAACCTATCTTCCATACTCTAGCTCAATGAGTCTGCTCAATTTGCTTAATTCATATAGAGAGGTCATGTAATATTTGTCCTTCAATGTCTGGTTTGCTTCACTCAACATAAGGTCCTCAAGATTCATCCATGTTACTCTGTGTGTTAGCACTGTATGTATTTCTTCTTACAGCTGAGTAATATTCCATTGCATACATATACCATATTTTGTTTATCCATTCATCTGTTGATGGGCATTTGGGTTGATTCCAACTTTTGGCAATAGTAAATAATGCTGCTCTGAACATTGGTGTGCATTTATCTGTTCGTGTCCTTGCTTTCAATTCTTCTGGGTTTATACCCAGCAGTGGAATTGCTGGATCATATGGCAGATCTATAGTTAGTTTTCTGAGGAATTGCCAAACTATCCTCCACAATGGCTGAACCATTCTACATTCCCACCAGCAGTGGATGAGGGGTCCCCTTCTTCTACATCCTCTCCAACACTTGTAGTCCTGTTTTTTCAATGGCCGCCAGTCTAATAGGAGTAAGATGGTATCTCGTTGTAGTTTTGATTTGCATTTCCCTAATAGCTAGTGATGTTGAACATCTTTTCATGTGCCTTTTAGCCATTTGTATTTCTTCTTTGGAGAAGTGTCTGTTCAAATTACTTGCCTATTTTTAAAATGGGTTGTTTTTTTTATTTTCAAGATATAGGGTTTCTTTATATATGCTACATATTAGGCTCCTATTAGATATATGGTTACCAAATATTTTCTCCCATTGGGTAGGCTGTCTTTTCACTTTCTTGACAAACTCCTTTGAGGTGCAAATGTTTTTAATTTTGAGGAGACCCCATTTATCTATTTTTCCTTTTGCTGCTTGTGCTTTGGGTAAGAAGTTCATGAAACCATTTCCTATTACAAGGTCCTGTAGATGCTTCCCTACATTATCTTCCAAGGTCTTTATGGTCTTGGTGCTTATATTTAGATCTCTGATCCATCTTGAGTTGGTTTTTGTATAAGTTGCAAGGTGGTGTTCCTCTCTCATACTTTTGGATATGGATATCCAGTTCTCCAAGCACCGTTTGTTGAAGAGTCCATTCTCTTCCAGTTGAGTGGGCTTGGTGGCCTTGTCGAATATCAGATTACTGTACATGCGAGGATCCATATCAGAACTCTCAGTTAGGTTCCATTGGTCAGTATGTCTATCCTTATGCCAATACCATGCTGTTTAGACCACTGTAGCTTTGTAGTATGTTTTTAAGTCAGGTAGTGTGATTCCTCCAATTTCATTTTTCTTTTTCAATATGTCTTTGGCTATTTGGGGCCTCTTGCCCTTCCAAATAAATTTCAGTTAGTTATTCTAATTTGGTAAAAAATTCTGTGTTGATTTTTATTGGAATTGCATTAAATCTGTAGATCAGTTTGGGTAGGATAGACATCTTAATGATGTTTAGTATTCCCATTGAACAAGGAATATTTTTCCATTTATTTAAGTCTTCTTTGATTTCTTTTAATAGTGTTGTAGAGTTTTCTGTGTCTAAGTCATTTACATCTTTAGTTAAATTTATTCCTAGGTATTTGATTCTTTTAGTTGCTATTGTAAATGGGATTTTTTTCTTGATTTCCTCCTCACATTGCACATTATTGGTGTACAGAAATGCTACTGACTTTTGTGCATTGATCTTATAATCTGCGACTTTACTGAACTCATTTATAAACTCTAGAAGCTTTGTTGTAGACTTCTCAGGGCTTTCTATGTATAGGATCATGTTGTCTGCAAATAGTGAAATTTTGACTTCTTTCAAATTTGGATGCCTTATATATCTTTTTCTTGCCTAAGTGCTTGAGCTAGTACTTCTAACACAATGTTAAATAGAAACAGTGATAGTGGACACCCTTATCTTGTTCCCGATCTTAGATGGAAAGCTTTTAGGATTTCACCATTGTATATGATGTTAGCTGTAGGTTTTTCATATATACTCTTCATCATGTTGAGGAATTTTCCTTCTATCCCTATCCTTCGCAGTGTTTTTATCAGGAACGGGTGCTGTATTTTGTCGAATGCTTTTTCTGCGTCTATAGAGATGATTTTTTTCTTTCGATCTGTTTATGTGGTGTATTACATTGATGATTTTTTTTATGTTGAACCATCCTTGCACATAGGGATGAAATCCACTTGGTCATGGTGTATAATTTGTTTGATGTGTTGTTGAATACGATTAACAAGTATTTTGTTGAGGATTTTAGCATGAAGGTTCATTACAGAGATTGGTCTGTAATTTTCCTTTCTTGTGGCACCTTTGTTTGGCTTTGTTATTAGCGTAATGTTGGCATCATAGAATGAGTTAGGCAATGTTCCTTCTACTTTTATTTTTTGGAAGAGTTTAAGCAGGATTGGAGTTAGCTCTTTCTGGAATGTTTGGTAGAATTCAGCTGTGAAGCCGTCTGGTCCTGGGCTATTCTTGGTTGAAGTTTTTGATGGCAAATTAAATCTTGTTACTTGTGATTGATCTGTTGAGTTCATGAATTCTTCTTTTGTCAGTATAGGATGCTTGTGTGTTTCTAGGAATTTGTCCATTTCCTTTAAACTATCCTTCTTATTGCCATATAATTTTTCCAACTATCCTCTTATGATACTCTTTATTTCTGTGGGGTCAGTGGTGATATTCCCTTCCTCATTTCTTATTTTGTGTATTTGCATTTTTTCTCTTTTTTTCTTTTAGTCTGGCTAAGAGTTT
>JAQZBX010047165.1:8543-20648 GCA_029593785.1 Cabassous unicinctus | reverse complement strand
ACCATCTCTACCAGGCCTAGCAACTCAAATTACCCAATCATGTATCGACACCTAAGCCTTAATGCACTTCCCCTTTCCCTGCTTATAAAAGAGCTGATTGTAACCCTCGCGGCAGAGCAACGGAAGAGCTATGTTAGTAGAATAAAGTGCACAGCCATTTTCTTACACGTGTCTATGCCTCATTCCTTCGCTGGGTAACACGGAGTCTCAGTTGATTTGTCCCGCGGGTCGGGACACAAACAAAATTCATCAGACAAACCATAATGGAGCTTGAGGCTTCAGTGGCAAGAGCCCGATGAACTAGTCAGGCTAATTTAGTGGAGGTGCCTTTCTACTGATGAAGATCTGAAGGTGGCTGCTTTCTGCTCTACCTCCAATCTGCCTGCTGAGCCTTCATTACCTGTCACCCTCAATCAACAATGGGAGAGAGAGGAACAGCAGAGGGAAAAAAAACCTGCTTTGCTCCCCATGATCAGCCCTGTGCCCTCCCCCACCTGGCCCCAGTCCCCACTTTCTCAGACTTCGTGGGGGATGGAGATGGGGAGACCTCTCCAATGGCTTTTCTTTTCTGTATCCATTTCAGCCTCTTCTTCTATCCTCCCTTCTCAAGCCAGGTTGATTTTTCTCATAAGTTATAACCTTGCAAATGGTTTCCTTTCCAACCTCTCTTTTGCAATGTCCGTTAATTTCCTCGGTAAAGCATTTGCGTTTTTACTTGGTGTTGTGGGTTGCAAAGATGGCCACAGTTTTCCACTCCTCCCTGCATCTACACCCTTTCCAAGGTGGCTTTGCTCCTCTTCCCATTAAGAGCTGGAAGCTATCCCTCCACCCCCCATCCTGAATCTGGGCTGTCCTTGTGAGCTGCTTGACCAGGTGCTTCTACCAGGTGGTAGAAGTGACACTGTCATTTTCCAGCCTAAGCCTCCAGAGGCCTGGCATGCACACACACTTATAATCCTGCTTCCATGTGAACAAGCTCAAGCTAAACTGCTGGAGGAAGAGAGCCATACAGAGCAAAGATGAGCCATGCCAGGTGAGGCCACCCTAAACCAGTCAGCTCCCAGCCAAGCTGGCAGCTGGTGGAAGTCAGCCCAGCTAGTACAGATAGACCAGCTGAGTCCAGGCCAAACTGCCAACCTGCAGAATCATGAACTAAACAAGTGGTTATTTTTCTAAGCTACTAAGTTTTGGGGGTATTTGTTAGGCAGCAACAGCTATCTAATAGACTAGGCAATAAAAAAAATACAATTGAAGAATTAAACTTAACCCACATTTTGCATACATTTATTCATCCCTTGTACTTAAAAATCCTCAGATGCTGGTCCTGTGTCATCTCCATTGTTGGACACCTACTGAGTGGACAATCCAATACCGTACATTCTGGACAATGTAAATGTGAGACTTGTTCGCAGTTCTCACATAGCTTCAATCAGGCAGTAGACAGCTGGCATCCCACACACAACCAAATGCAAGGTGAAAATGGCAAGTGCCACAATTCCTATGTGCAAGGGCAGACCAATGTGAATGCAGGAGTTACCTATTTCAAACATTCGGACCAAAACCAGCTCTCAAAAGTTACACATCTGCCTTCTCACCTTAAAAATATTTTCCACTTGGATAACAATTCATTAAACATAGAGGCCCAGAGTTTTGCGCCAGATCCTGCTATTGTTTAGTTTACTGCTGCGTTTTATGGAAGTTATTTTATTCAAAAAGGTCAAACAAAGAGAAGTTTTATCTAACAGGAAAGACAGAGGAAATGAAAAAGAAACCTTTGTCCTCCACAGACAAACCTTTAACACCAAGATAAGACTTCAGGATTTATATCTGGAAGTGTGCCCTTCCTAATCCTATCACCACGAGCATCAAGAAAATTCCCAACACAGGTCAGGGTCTGGGCTGGAAGGAACGTGGCCAGGAACATGAGAGACACACCAATCCCCGGCCTCATGGAGCTCGAAGTCAAACAAGAGACAGAAACATTGATCACGAAATCACGCAAACGACCACTGTTGTTTTACTTGATGTGAAAAAGTATATTGGATAACAGAAGCAAATCTAAGCTCACGGAGGCGTCACAGATGACTTCGTGAGAGAAATGTACATCTAAGCCAGGGCCACCAGCATTAAACTAATGAGGGAAACAGAGTCACAACATATTCTGTGAAGCCAGTTCTGAAAAGTTTTGCTCTCCTGTCCTCTTTTGTGTCTGAGAGGCAGCAAAGCTTCCAGCTTCTGGCCCAGAAAGGACAGGCAGGTGGAGCAGTGGAAAATCACACAAGCTAGAGCCAGGAGGCCCTGGGTTCAAATCCTAGCTCTGCAGCACTTCCTTGTGCTCAGGCTCCATTTTCTTTACTTAAAAAATGAATGTAATGATAACTACCTTGCAATATTGCTGGGGTTTTAAAGAGATAACGTAAAACAATGGCAATGTTTATTTTGCTCGTGAATCTGCTATGGGGGAAGGGCTTGGCATACACAGGCCCAGCAGGTACAGTTCGGCTATGCTCCACCCAGCAGCAGGGGAAGCAGCTTAAAGGCTCCATCTAAAGGCGTGCTCACCAGACGTGGCACCCCCACGTGGCCGGGGCTTCCTCACAACATGGTGGCTGCCCCTTAGGGGTGAGCATCCCCGGAGAATGCGAGAGGTAGGTGAAAGCCACATCACCTTTTAGGATTTCGGCTTTGAAGTAACCACAGCCTCATTTCTGCTACAGTCTTTTTGTCAAGAGTTACAGCATTGGATCCGGTCGACCAAGATGCTCAGAACCATTTAAAAATAGCAAAAACTGGCAAAACCATCTTCCTCAGAAAATAGTTAAGGAGTAGCAATACCTGGGCAAATGACGGATCAAGAAAAAGCAACCTTTAAAAAGGTAGGGTAAACAATAAACAATTTTTAAAAATTAAAGGGAAAAATTTTTTAAAGTAGGAGAAGCTTGTGGGGCCTGTGCTGGCCCTCCGCCAGCGTGGTGTAGAGCCACGTGTGCGCCCATCGTGGGTCCCTGGCTCTGTTCCAGAAAGAGCAGAGTAACCCCTATGTGCATACTGGAGGGTCTCTATTGGTGCCAGTCTAGCAGGTGGCAGCCTGAAGGACAGGCTCAGCTTCCCAGAACTTGCCCTGCAGGTAAAAGCAGCTTGCTGGAAGCTAAAGTAGTAAAAGCAACAATTAAGTCAGATAATAGGGCTCCCAGGAGGAGGAGAAAGACTATTTCATAGGGAGCATTCAGATTCCTGTTAACTGGGGAATTCCTAAGGCCATGAGCAAGCACAAGCCCAGGACAAGATAGAAGCTCAGAAAATATTTGTTTGTGAGGACTAAATGAATTCACCCATGTGAAGTACTTAGGACAGAGCCTAGCACACAGTTAGTGCTCAATAAATGTGCACTGTTGTATTTTAGGTTCTCAGGGCTCCTGACCTGGACTTGGCTTGGCTCAGCTTCCATTGCACTAGGAATCCCTGGAGTCCCTGGAATCCTTGGAATCCTTGTTTTCCTGGAAACAGGAAAGCATCTCCATTGCCCCATGAGAGGTCACCTCTACACCGGCACATCAAAGCTCTAGCATGCAGTGTTCCCGATCCCATTAGGGAACTGGAAATGGAAAAAAAAAATCCTGGAGTTTTATAATCTCCGTGTTACCTACCCCTTCACGCCAGCATCTCTTCTCCTCGCCCACTTCAGTTCAGGCCCGACCTCCCCAGCATGCTGAAGGGTTTGCACGTATTATCTTTTTGGGTCAAGTTCAGAAGTCCGGATCACACTGCTCCATCTACGACACACAGAACAGACCTTTTAGGACTTTGCGTGCTTTTGAAAATCACTATGAACATGACGACTTGCTTCCTTACCTGACTCTCTGGGATGGCATATAAATAGATGAGACTACAATAAGTGGCTTTTCCTTCCTAGTCAAACCCCTCCCTCCACCCTCCCCCCAAAATCCCACCTCTGGGCCCCGGTTATTGGGAAAAGGATTCTCAATTCCTGTGCCGATGCACAGATTTTAAGAACTCCAAATGCTATTTCAATTATTAAAATTGAACTAATGAGCAACAATCTTATCTTCACTATCAACTAGGCGTCCATTCACGCCTTCCCCTCCCCCTTTGTTCACATCAGCTCCCACAAATTTAGAGTCCTGCACTCTTTCAAGCAAGGACTTCAAGGATGGGATTAACCCGAATATGAAATTCTTCAATTATCCCCATATCTAATTTTAACTATTTGTATCATCACCCAAATCATCTCAAATTACCCAAGAACACGAATTCGGCCACGTTGCTTGCAAACAAACAGAAAACAAAACACAAACAGCAGGTCAAAGCTCAAGTCCCCCTGGCCCATCCCCACTAACACCTGCCGCCTGGATCCTTGGCAAAGGTGGACGCTGCTAGCACTCTCCAGGTGCTTCACGGCATTCACATATTCCATTACACACACGTTGTTTGTCTCAATCATTGGTTACCATGGGTCATCCTGCACCTTTGCTTGTTCCAGTCTGTTTGTCTCATCAAAGCCTCTACATTGGTATAAGAAGATCTCATGCTAAAATCCTTTCATACTATTCCACAGTTTTGACTCCTCCATCAGAGTCTCTCCCTGGGCTCTGACTTCCTGGCCAGCGCATTCCTTGGTGCCCTGGCCCAGCCAGCCTCCTCCTCCTCCTGTGCAGGTCTCCCACACTTCCTTCCTTCATGCCCTCTATTAGCCTTAGGTTTCTTTCTGGAATATCCTCTTTGCTCCTCTCCTCTTACTTGAGAAGATTCAACTCTCAGGTCTGGAGGCAACATATTTTGGCTTGAATCTCAGCCGAAAATGACTTAACCTGGTTCCTTCTGCGTAAGATGGGGGTAGTTATAGCACCTACTTCAAGTAAAATAATCCATAGTAATTATTATTACTTGGCCGTGGCAGGTTACTTGGCAAATGCTCAATAAATGCTAATGGCCCCTGGCACCAAAACCCCTCTCATCATCACTTTTTTTACACACACACACACAGAGGGGAAAAATATTTTATAAAACAATTCTTACTACCAGCCTTTGATGCTTTCCATTCCATTCGATTTTATCTAAAACAATGTTGGATGTATCCAACTCCTCCCAACAACGGGTCACAATCTCCAGTTTGAACACCTGGGCTCTAGAACACCCAGAATGTAATTGGATTAACTTTTAAATATTCTCCTTGAAATAAAAAACATTTCAAAATTTCCCAAAGGGAATATGTAAACCCCTGGGAATAAGTCCATATCTACAGATGCCCATCTTGAAAATCATTCTTATACTCCAAATCCTTCATTTTACCAAACAGGAAAAGATAATGCTCATAGACGTAGTCCCTCCTGTACGCAAATAGGCCCATGTATGTCATGTTTTTTGCCCACTAACCATTATTTCATATCTACATTTTCATGGAGCATTTCATTTATCTGAAAAATCCTTAAACTCTTTCATGGTGGGTCCCCAAACTTAGAGCTGGTAAAGCGTCATTCTACTGTTCCAATGTGTGTTACTTGGGGTAGACCAGGATTCATCACACAGGATTGCGGGAGTGTCTGGTATTTACATTAACATTTGCTGATTATGGTTCAGCATTCTGCTGCATATTTCCCATGTGGATTTAACAAAATAGTACTCTAGTGAGGCCAATAAAAAAAAATTAAAAAAAAAAAAGTGTGTATATGTGTGTGTGTGTATATATATTACATATATATATATGTATATATAGTATATATATATATATATAATATATCTGCCTTACAGAGACAGGGTAGGGGTAGCATTGTTGTCACTACCGGAATTTCAAGAATTACCACGTTGTGTTTAGTCTGGAACTCCTTCTATAAACTCAGCCTAAAATTTCAGGTCTCTGGTGTCTTTATCACATGGGCAAAATAGAGAAAATTAACTGTTGTTGACAATATCCAATTTTCACTAATGTTGCTGTAATAGCATCCATTAAATGTTTAAGGCAAAATCTTTTAAGGATCCAAGGGAAAAAATACACCAGGCAAGATGCTATTAGTCAACTCCCAAAGTGACTTTGACTTTGAAAAAAAAAAACAAATTGCTAAATCCAAACAATCTAAAAGCCAGATACTAAATTGGACCTAAACTGAACTGAACATTTATGACACACTATAAGAATCTTATGTACAGAAGCTTAAAACATTAGCAGTTAAAAAAGTCCTGTCTTTATATAAGAAAAATGTAACTGTATATTAAAAAGACAAACAGATAACCTGTACATATAAATTGTGCAATAACAGTATGTGACTATTTTGCCATGGAGAAATCTGTGATAGCACTGCAAACAATACTATCGTTTGATGTAAATAAGCTTGTCATTTTTAGTAGGATCTTTGCAAATCAAGATTTAAAAGGCTTTAAACTCTTCCAACGAGATAGAAATTTTTTTTTTTTAAAGATTTATTTATTTTATTTTATTTATCCCCCCCTTGCTGCTTATGCTGCTGTGTCCATTTGCTGCGTGTCTTCTCTGTGTCTGCTTATCTCCCCCTTGCTGTGAGGTCTTGCCGCATCAGCCCATGGCGCTGCGCTAGCGGGCCTGACCTCACAAGGAGGCGCCGGGAAGCCAACCCGGGGCCTCTCATATGGTAAACGGGTGCTCTATCCATTGCGCCACACCCGCTTCCTGCCGTGAGGTTGCTGCATCAGCCCACCGCACCGCTCAGGCCGGCGTGCCCTCACAAGGAGGCCTCTGGAGGCGAACCTGGGGGGCTCTATCCACTGAGCCACACCCGCTTCCCGAGATAGAAATTTTAACCTGACATTTATAAAAAAGAAAGGCATTGTAGAGGAGGAATTGGGAATTTCAATAAAGGGTTTACATGAATAACCGTAAATTATGTAAACCCTTATGTATTTACATACAAAGTCATAATATTTTAAATAAACAAGGATGCAGTGAAACTTAAAAAGAGAGAAACAGCTTGAAAGAGGCTCCTCTTGGAGCTGGGGATAAACAGCTGAAACAACTCAGGAAGTTGTCTCTGCCTTGTTTTGGAGTCACAGCTTCACGGCCTGTGTACATGAGAAGCATTTCCTCAGTAAGGGGCATCTGTTTTAAATTGGTTATTGAACTTGAACATGCTTGTGTTCCTACAAGAAATGCAAATTTCTTTCAAACTTGCAGTGGTTTCTCAACAAAATAAAATTTCTCTGGGAAATACTGAAAGTGTTTCTAACCTTGAGGATTCTGAATTACCTGAAGTTTTCATTTAATTTCTCTCTGGAGGAAAGCCAGATTTAGAGGGGAAGGAATTGTATTGGCCAAAACTACATTAATTAAACAAATGTTCATCAAGCCCCTATTAGATGCGATCCGCTGTGAGAAACAGAGTGACTATTCACATCTGAAGCCCTACAGTCCTTAGTCCTCAAGGAAATTTACATATTTAAACCCTCAAGGATGAAGAGAACAAGCTAACAACTACTTTCAATTTTCCTTAATCCAGCAATTGCTAATATGGAAAATGGAGCAGTGGCTTGTTTTTCTCTCTGTCTAAGCGGGTCACGCGGGCTTGTTCGCCATCACTGAGCAGCATTGAATGCTTACTGAATGTTTACATATGCAGGCTACTTGCTCAGTGCCATTTTGAAACGTTGCTCCTTATGGAATTTATCTTTAACTGAAACCCTTCTTTTGCGCTCTGTACACATCGATTATGGATATATTGCTCTCAGTATTGTTAAATGTGGTCTTGGGTATATTATTTTACTTGGTCTTAAAGGAGTTAAAATTGGTTAGGCTCCTTCCACCTTTGTGCATCCAAAGTACACAGATTAAAGGATTCAGTGACCTTTCCATTGTATCCTAGTTCTCCTGGAGTTCCGTGCAAACATCGCATACGGCACTTGCAGGTGCAGCCCACACCCTGGAGTTGGCTCCGTATAAGAATTTACATGCCCAGCACTGAGCTTTCTCTCTCATTCCAAATCCCGGTAATTTCTGACCTAGAAACATCTCAGTAACCACCACAGGGAACCCAAATCCAAGCTTTTCCTGCAAAACCTTGGATTCTCAATGTTAGCGTTAAAAAAAAAAAAAAAAAAATCACTCCATAATCATAATAAGTGGGGAAATGTGAAGTTCAACCAACTGTAACAGGTTTCTTTGCTGTAAGATTTCTGAGAGCCTCTATGCGAATATGATCTAGAAGGGTATGTCCCAACATCTGCCAAAATTCTTTGGCCAAAGAACAATGATGGAGAACATCTCGGGATTAGGTCAGCTGTGGAAGACAGTGCCCTGGAATGTTTTTTTCTCCTTCCCCTTTTCTTTTCCTTCTTAGAAAATTAATTGTACTGGAGAAAGGCATTGCTCTCTCTCTCTCTCTCTCTCTCGGGCAGAGAGAAAGAGCAGAGCTGCTCTGTGGAATAGCCTCCGTGTCTCACTGGTCACCAACCCCACATGACACCCTCAATCCTGGGTTGGTGAATTTAGGGTGTGCTGAACTAACACCCACCAAGGGCTGCTCAGCCTAAAACTCCTTATCCTCTGCTGCCACCATCTGATGCAATCTTGCTCATCCTTTGTGACCGTCTGAAATTCTTTTATGAATCCCAAAAAGAGAGAGATTATGTTTTTGAACTAATCAATTCCTGTTGGTGTGAGACCCTTTTGACTGGGCTTTGTCAGTGAGGTGTGACTCAGGTTGAGTCTCGACCCTCTTGCTGGGTCTGACAGAAACAGGCACAGAGAGAGACCCACAGGAGAAGGGAGCCCTGCCAGCTGTAGCCCTGCGTGTGAAAGGAGGATTCTAGCAGTCAACGCTTAAGCACGAAGCCCCCAAAGAGGCTGCGCCCACGGAGCAGCTCAGGGTTGAGGAGTCAAGCCCAGGCTGAAGAGACAAGCCACATGCCTGATAGCTGTCAGCTGAACTCAGGAAGAAAGCGGAGCAGCCGAGCCTGAGAGAGGAGGCGAGTAAGAGACGAGCCCTGTGCCTGGCTGCCCACAGCTGAGCTCCGGGAGAGGGTAGCTTCTGGAGGGGAAGGCCGAGATCACCCACCATCTTGCTCACGTGGCAGCTGACATTGGTGAGAAAGCATCTCTGCTGATCCCTTGAATTGGACATTTCACGGCCTCAACTGTAAGCTTTTACCCTGAGTAAATTCCCATTATAAAAGCCAACCCATTTCTGGGACTTTGCATTGGCAGCCCTTTGGCAAACTAAGACATCCTTTAAGAGCCATCTCAAAATACAATAGTTTTCAACGCTGTGTTCTTCGTTTTTACACATCTTTTGTTAAATTTACTCCTAGTATTTGATATTTTTCAATAATACTGTAAATGCTAATATATAGCAATATAACTGATTTTTATAACTGGGCTTTGTTTCCAGCAACCATGTAAAATCACTTTTTCCTAATTATTTGTAGATTCTACCGGGTTTTCCACATACACAATCGGGTCATCTCTGAATAATGCCAGTTTTAATTCTCATGTTCTGATCTGAATAACTTTTATTTCTTTTACTCTCCTTAGTATCCTGGAAGGACCGCCAGTACAATGCTGATGAAAAGAGGTGGAGGGGTAGGCTTGTATTATTTCCTGTCTCAGAGTGAAAGCATTCAGCACTTCACCATTAAATATGGTCTGCACATACTCTCTATTAGATTAAGGGAGTTTCCTTTTAATCCTTAGTTGCTGAAAACAGACCACGTATTTTAATTTCTACATTCACAGCTTACTGGACATTTCAGCAAGGCAGCATGGTACCTTACACTGCTGACTGGGGGACTGTCTTCCTCTATTTGGGAAAGCCCACCACCTGGACAGCTTAGGAAGGTGTGGAACTGCTCTGTCCACTGCTTGGGGCCGTAACATGGCAGCCAATAAACAAATGGCTTGAGTCAAGTAATTTAATCTCTGGGCTGTTTATCCGCCCCTCTCTAGATCTGAGACTCTGGATCTGAAACTTAGAATGCTGAGAGCATGTGATAATGATAACAGTGCTCACTATCTGCCTGACACTGGACTAAGCCACGCGCATGTACTATCTCATTTAATCCTGGCGACAACAGATGCGGCAACCGAGGCACAGTGAGATTAATTCACAGCCAGTGACAGGGAGAGTCAGCATTCAAACCCATGTTGTCTGGCGCCACAGAATGAGCCCCTGCACCGTTAGAGATGAACTCTTGTTCCAGGCCGCTGTGTGAGGTCACTTCTCGTTAGGACGTGGAATGTTGGACATGTTTGCTCACTGTAGTCAACTCAGGGAGCTTCCCAACCTTGGGCTTCCTTTGAAGCCCTTGAGAGAACCAGCCATTCATTTTTTTGTTTTGTTTTGTTTTTCTTTGCTTTATCTCATTCAAGAACAAATTAAACAGCCACTTCTCTGCAGTATCATGCCCCATCACTTTTGCCCAAAGCGATAAACATGTGAAGCTTTGCAGCTACAAAAAAAAGAAAGTCACCTGAAAATAAGTCAATTCTTTTCCAGGGAAAAGGTTAGTTTACAAGCAAAATCTAGGGAGGAACAAACTTCTCAAAAGAGATATGTCTGGTATTTCAACTTCCTCTTCAAAAATTATCCCAAACAAAACTACCGCAAAAAATACTAGGCAAGGGGGTGGATGTGGCTCAAATGGTTGGGTGTCCGTCTGCCATATGGAGGGACCTGGGTTCGATCCCCAGGACCTCCTGGTAAAATTAAAAATATATATATATATAGAAGGCGCATGGGCTGCCAGGCTCTGTGTGCCGGTGAGCCACCAGGCCCCGGGAGCCATGCAGCAAGATGATGACGTAACAGGAGAGAGACGCGGGGGAGAGACAAGATGAGATGCTCCAAAAACCAGGAACCGAGGTGGCACTGGTGGCAGAACACCTCTCTCCTACACCGGAAGTCTCCAGGATCGAATCCTGGTGAAGACTGGAGGAGGAGGATGAGAAGAGATGGCAGGAAACAGACACAGAGAATTGCCCAGCAAATGGACACAAAAACAGCAAAATGGTGAAGGGGGGGTTTAAAATGGATAAAGTAAATAAATAAATCTTTAAAAAAAAAAATACTTGGCAAATAAAACAAACAAACAACAACAACAAAAATACTAGGCATAGTTGCCATTCCTTCTCTAGAAATAGTTCTCATTCCATGAAGCTTCATTCATTCTAGATACCTTCTGTTGCATAAAAAAATTAAAAAACCACAGCAAGCCTCAGTGGCTTAAACAACAATCATTTCACTACTTCTTTGGCTTCCATGGGTCTGGGCTTCAGAAAGGGCTCAGCTGGACCGTCCTGGCTAAGGGGGTGTCACACAGTTGCAGCCAGATGTTAGCTGGAGCTGGAGGGGCAGGGCAGTGAGTGTGTGGGAGGCACGTTGGAACGGCTAGAGATGGGCTGGGTATCTCTCTCTTACCTATCTCTCTCTTACCTCTTGCCATCTCAGGGCTTCCCCATGTGGTCTCTATGCATGGGCTAGTTTGAGCTTCCTCACAGCATGGCAGCCTCAGAGCAGTCTAACTGCACAGCAGCTCAGGGCTCGAGCAGGGATGTTCCAAAGAACAAGGTGAAAGTCGCATTGCCTCTTCGCTTCTATCCTCAGAAGTAGTCAAGCAGCATTATTTCTGCCACATTATACTGGTCACAAGTGAGGCACAAACCCTTCCAGATTCTTGATGGGGAGGGGACAAGGTTCTAGAGAACACATGGGTGAGAGATGTCACTGTGGCCATCTTTAGAAAAGTACAACCTGCCCCACAGTCTAAAGTTGGCATCGTCCTGCAGCCGTCACATTCCTCTGAGGAATGCCACTGTCATTTTTCAGACATGAAAACTGAGGCAAAGCTGCTTAGAGGCAAGGAAGAAACTGTCAGTTCTGTGTTTTTTGACTCACATATAACTTTTTTTTTTTAAGATTTATTTACTTCTCCCACCCCACCCCACCCTTGTTTTGAGCTCGCTGTCTGCTCTCTGTGTGTTCTTCTGTGTCTGCTTCTCTTCTCTTTAGGCGGCACTGGGAACCGATCCTGGGACCTTCCGGAGTGGGAGAGAGGTGCTCAATCTCTTGCACCACCTCAGCTCCTGGTCTGCCTGGTCTGCTGCATTTCTTTTTTTTTTTTTTTTTT
>JAQZBX010047164.1:0-20563 GCA_029593785.1 Cabassous unicinctus | reverse complement strand
CCTGGCTGGAAGAGTTGAGAGGACAAGAAAATTTCTCATTAGTGACATGTAGTGACACTTCGCTTTATTGTGCACAGGCCATTTTCTGACAGAGATAGATGACAAGGTTCGAGTTTCCAAGAAAATGTTATTCCATCATTCAATGGGAAGCTTTGAACCAATCTTTCCGATTTACAAACAGGCTGTAGATGTGCCAAATATGACAAACTGATACTGAAATGTAGAGCCTTGAAATTGAAGAAGGTTCCTTGTTCATTTTTGGATGAATGAGGTTACAGGTAACCGAACACATTAACAATGTCATGTTTTCACTTTTCATTAAGTGTCGAAATGTGTGCTGCATGTTAGATATAGAAAATTCTTCATTAGTGTTTGAATTTTTGACACTGGATTCTTCCTTTCCTATCAGAAAATATATTCCTCATGTGGAAAGGACAAAATAATTTCCTCCATTTTCATTAACCCCAGTATCTTAATTTGATGACTCAAATTGGTTTGCTGGTGTCAACAAGAAAGTCATGTTCCCATGCAATGGTTGACATTTGTTGCCTCTCCCCCAAAACATTCCTCTCCCATCACCCACTTACTAGTAGTGTCCATTTTCTGCTTGAGGATCCAGGAGAGGACCCATGATTTAGGCTAAGCCTATCAGCTGCTTCTATCTTCCTAGCCACATGATCGTATGACCTAAGCTGGGCCAGCTGGAAAGCCTCTCAGAACTCTTGAGACAAAGCAGTTCAGAGTATGAGTTGGTGTGGCAGAAAGATGTGAGAACAGAGACTGCTGCAGCCAGTTTTAAATGCTAAGAGAGAAGCCAGCCTAAAGACAAAACGGTCCCTCAATAAAGGGCAGAGCTAAAAGAGTCTCAGAGAAATGTAAGCAGAGACCTGAACCTTTAAATTCAACCATCCGACAAAGCCTTTTCTATTTTCAGACTTTCTGGTATTGTAATCCAATAAATTTTCCTTTATTTTATTTTCCTTTTATTTTCCCATTGGGTTGAGTTGCTCATTGCTTGCAAATCAAAAGATACTGACTGGTGAAACCATCCAATTTGCTTTTTTTAATTACTTGGGACTATTATAAAACTGAAAGCCATACAAGTGTTGTATAAGATCAAGGAACTAAATGTTAGTTCTGATCGAATCTCTGGTCAAGGCTGTGCTGATAATGGTTAATGACAGGCTCTGGGGGTAGGGTTGGGGCTTGTTTGTAGCATTTGATGATTTGATATTCATGGTGTTAATATTTCCACCATGGCCATTTTCAAACTATTAACATGACATCACTGAATGTGGAATTAGGAAGAGAGCCTAACAATTGACTCTCACTGGCTCATAATAGCCACTTTAGCATACCACTACCTCTAGTCCAAACCTGTGATTTTACTTAGGAGAAAACTGTGATCCAAAACAGTTCAGAGGTTTTCCAGAATTCACACAAAATAGAGGCAAGGTGTGAACCAGAATGTCCATGGCCTGATTTCTGAAGTCCAGTTTTTAATAAGCCAAGACCTGGTTTACATAAGTTTACAAGTACAAATGCAAACACATGGATTTCTTTTAAGCAGAAGGGTCTGTAATTCACTGCTTAAGCCTGGAAAGCTATCCAAATTTTCACAAAGTCGCTATTTTGGACTTTGCTGCCCTAGTAATCAACAAGAAGCCCAGTGTATCTTACAGGAATTGGCTACCATGTATTGACTGTGTGTACATGCCAACCTCTTGCTGCACGTTACCTCTAGAGAGCACACAGGGAAGGTAGCATCCTTCTCTCCATTTTATTGATGAGGAAACTAAGGCTCAGTGAGGTGGAAACTTGCCTAAATTCATATCTCAAACAGAGTAAGGGGTCAAATGAGGATTTGATCCCATGTCTGTCTGACTTCAGATAACACAGTGACTGCCCCGCTTGTTGGATTGCTCTGGAGAAGTCATTTGTCCTCTGTATGCTGGTGTGCCTTGGGAATTTTCTGTTACTTTAGAAACACTAGTGGGTGAATGTGGTGATACATGGGGAAATTATAACTAATGTAATTTATGCACTGTAGTTAACAACAATATTGTAATTTTTTGTAGCAAAAGCAAATTTGGTACTATATTAACTCTAAAGGTAAAAAAAAAAAAAAGAATATGGGGTTTGGTTTAGTGAGATATGAATACAGTTCAGCATTTTTTTCTCTTCATTCTTTTTCATTAATAAGGAGACCTTGACTATGTCATTTAAATAGTCTGTGTTCATCTATGTATTTTTTTTTTAGGCGGTACCAGTGATTGAACCTGGGACCTTGTTCATGGGAAGCAGGCGCTCAACTACTGAACTACATCCGCTCCCCAATGAGAGTTGGTTTTTTCGTTTGTTTGTTAGTTTTTAGGAGGTACCAGGGATTGAACCTGGGACCTCATACATGGGAAGCAGGCGCTCAACCACCTGAGCTACATCTGCTCCCCTGTGTATCTTTTTGAACACTACAGAAACAACTGAGTTAGCAGTTGGAATTAAATGAGACAAAAATGCCTGAAAAAGAACTTTTTAGTAGTGTTTCCATAACTTGTTGAGCTGCCTTTTTCTGTTCTTTTATTTTTGTGAATCTGAAATAAAGTTGTTAAAAAAAATAAACACTAATGGGGAACAAATATTCATACCTTCTATTGTACAAAACAAATGTGGATGGAAGCAAGTGTTTGCTAAACAGGTAGATAACAGTGTTTACGGCCTTTCTGTGTTCAGGTAGTAGCTATTCTTATTTTCCCAGCTGCCCGACCCCTCACCTCATCTGTGAGATTTTTTGAGGACTCATACAAGAGGACTCATTCTTGTCCTGAAGACCCTGTTATAGTTTTGGTAATGGATGGTGTTGATGGTAGCACAGAATTGAGAATGTAATTAAGAGCACTGGATTATATATTTGAATGTGGTTAAACAGGGAAATTTTAGGTTGTATAAATATTACTAGAATAAAAAAATTTTAACCACATAGGAGTATACAACAAAAAGAGACCCCTAATGTAAACCATGGACTGTAGTTAATAGTACAATTATAATAATATTCTTTCATCCATTGCAATAAATGTACCACACTAATGCAAGGTGGAAATAACAGGAGGAGGTGTATGGGAACTCTGTATTTTCTTCATGATTTTTCTGTAAGCCTAAACTTCTCTAATAAAATAGACCCTTTTATAAAATGATGTAAGAAATATTCATCCACTCCCAGAAATAAGTGCAAGGAATTGGTAGTTGATATCTTAAACGTAAGCAAAAGAATTGCATGTTCTAAATAAGTATCAATGAATTCGGTTAATAAAAACTAGGCTTGTTGAAGAGAAGGCTGATATATTGCATCCTTCTTGTGCCAGTTACCGCTCACTTGTGATTTCCATAGTTAGTGTGTTCTATCTGCATTATGCTGAGTGACTCTGCAGCTTTCAATAATGTGGTCTGAATTATTTAAGTGGGATGATTAGCATTATCTGCAATGCACCCTTAAGAATACAGGGGCAATTAAACACTGAGCTTGACCTACTGCCCTCTTTTGTAGGGCAGAGGAGATCTGCACAGCAGAAGTGATTGCAAAATCAATTCTCTTCTATACCAAGTTCATTCTCCTTCTCTGTCTCCCTCTCTCTCCCTCCCTCCTTCTTTCTCTCTTTCTCTATATTTTACTCTTCAAAACTGGTGGGAAACTGACTTGCTTTGTTTCAGTCTAGGTGACATTGGACTGTCTCAATGAAAATTGAAAATGCCAATCAAACAGGGTCTCCAAGTGTCTGGATGTTTAATATGGGGTAGACAAATTAACCAGGAACACCCATTGTGCATCTGCCTCTTTTTGTAGTCCTGTAGAGATAACAAATACCTTTATTTAAAGTAAATAATAATAATAACAGCAAACAAGCCCCTAATATTGCTCTGAAGTTCCATTGCAATCTTACTGCTATATGTCAGGGAGCCACATCCAAAGTGTCTGAAATTGTGGTCCATTTGCTATTATAAATCTTTCCCATGGATCCCCCAGTTGGACTCTCAAAATAGAAGGATGAACAAAACAAAGTACAGGTACACAAGGTAATTTCAGTATTTCGAAAAGCCAAATGAAAATCATGCATTGCCTGGTACAAACTATCTAAAATTCCAAGTTTTGTTTGGTTAGAAAATCAAAAAGCTAGCTGTGTTAACATGGGAAATTATCAGCTGTCATTAAATAAATGCAACTTGCTAAACATAATCTTTTATAACTAGAAATACTTAGTGGATTCTTTGAAAGGAGGTTTGGGCCCAAAGTGTGAACAACTGACCAAGAAAGTTCAATGAGCCGTCCATATCAATTCAACAATTATTCATGTACTCCAAAGTAAGTGCCATTCAGTGGTGACAGCAAGACGTCCCTCAGGGTACTTACAATCTAGTTGGGAAAGAAAGAAAAGAAAAATGGAGTTTTTACAGATTTGATGAATAGCGATTTCTGCTTCTAACCACAAGGGATTTGAACGCAGAAGAGCCATCTGCCTATAGACAGTGATTATATATGGGCCAAAAATGAAACATACTCAAAAGTATCTATTATGTCAAACCAGTCTGCAAATCGTATATCATTCACTTCTTTAGGCTAAGGGATTAAGGTCCCCGTAAAAGATGCTATCTGATCAGAAAATAACTTAAAGCCACTCATGAAACCTTAAAAGCTTTGCTCTAATAAATGGGTTGGGTTCGCAGCTCAAGTTATGGAAACATTACCTCTCAGAAAGAGCTCTGCAGGAGCAGGGCCCAGGACAGAAGCCCTGGAGCTGCTGAAGAAAGGTATTAGGAGAGAGGAAGGAATCTCTGAAATGGATTCTGCCAGGTGAGGCTGCTCCTGTGGGAATCGGGGCAGTCTTGCTGATATCTGAAGGCCCCAAGCCTGAAAGAGAAGCCAAAAGGATGAAAGAGACCCTAAACAAGGGGCCAAAGAAGTCCGCTACACGATTCTAATGAGGAAGCCTACCTTCCCCAGCCACAGTGAACTTGGCTGGCTAAACCTTCCTGTTAGACCCGGCTGCAGGTAAATAGGTCTCCCTACTGAATGGTAGCAAAAATGAAGCAGAGTTTATGAGATTTGCCCAAGGCCGTAGAAGCAGTCGGTGTCACACCTGGGATTAAGATTCAGATCTTTCTGCCTTCCAGAAAAACAACTACTGTCGCTCAGAATCATGTCCTATTTTTAAGTTCATTAGTTAACCTCTGGGTACTTAGCCAGTACGTCAAAGTGTTTTAAATGGATGAATCTAAAGTGATCATCCTCTTGTTGCCCAGCTCATCCTCTGAGCCCCCGCAAAGGTTCACATGGAGCCGGGATGCTCATGCACAAGTTTTCCCGGGAGGTGGGAAGCATCTCTCCTCTGATCAGAACATGCCTGTCACAGAGTGCCGATGGCTACTGAGCGATGCCTGCTCAAAAGAGCTGCTGCCCCAGCCTGGGAGTCCAAAATCTGTCTTCTGGCAGAGGCTTAACTGTTTGGCTGCTGCTTCAGAAGGTCCATGCTGGTACCTCCCAGGAAGAGCGAACCCAGCTGAGAGGCTGCCAGTTGCAGGCAATCTTCTCCTTCATTTCAACTCAACAAGTATTTAATGTGCGCCTGCTGAGGGTCTAGTCCCGTGGGGGATATGAAGCCCTCTGGGGGTCTACAGTCATGCTAGGGAGTCCCCACATGCAAGCAGGAGGCAACCAGATGAAACATCAAGGCCCTACCTAATTAAGAGCTTGGCGATCAGGGCTACAGCAATTCAGGGATCGTTCGGGGCTCTGGATGTAACGCTACCCCTACAAACAGACCACAGGCAGTAGTTTATAAAGACCCAGAGAAATGTTCTCCACCCTATCAGGGCTCTTTGTATCACTTTAGGACACAAGGGGGAAATAAAACAAAATGAGACCTCCACCGATGGGAGACCTCCTAAGAAGGAATGAGGCAGCCCCTGATACACAAGATTCTTTTCCAGACTGCTCCACAGGGCACTGAGCTGATGCATATTCTGCTCTGGGGTCAAAGGGAAGCCAAGTTTTGCCCAGCAGTCACGGTGGCTGCTGTTAATCAACCCTTCCATTCTAAACTCCTGGCTCCAATATGCCTCCTCATTCTTGTTCTTGTATCACTTGTATCACTTTGTGCTTGTTTTTCAGCTTTTGCTGAGCACCCACGGGTTTCCTGGCACTCTGGAAAATGCTTGGGTGTTAGCGGGCTCATAACTCAGAGACATGTTGCTGTGCATGACTCCTTAATATCTGGCAATGGCAATAGCACATTGGAAGTTTCTGGCTGTACCAAATTCTAATTGTTTATATAGTGAAGAAAGCGTAGAGACTGTTGGAACACAGAGTAAGTTGGGCTAGAGCTTACATCACAGCAGATCTGCTTTTTCACTCTCTTGATACCCTTTAATTTCTAGAAGACTTCTCGAGTGGGGCAATTTGCTTTTAGAAGACTTGTCACGATTCTCATTAAGTAATTGTTAGTAAAATAATTTACTGGGTGCCTTTTATCCCCTGTGAGGCTGTAATGCCCATGAAGGCACTGACAAAGGGTAGACTCTTCATCACTGATATGCCAGTATCTTGAACACCTTTGGCATGAAGTGAGCACTTGATAAATATTTATTAAAAGGATAAATGCTAGGAATGGAATGAAGTATATCATGGAAAATTGGTTCATATTAAAGTGGAGGAGTTTGAGAATAATGTACATAAATATTACATTAAAGTGAGTTAAGGTTATCCGTTGTGATAATGTCACTCTCCCTCACATGCTTCCTTGCATGGGAAAGGAAAGGAATGGATGGCATTACAGCCAATAGGTCAGGAATTGTGTTTTAGCTAGGGCTGGGTCATAGATTGCCTCTGTAATTTGGGGCAAGTCCATTTCCATTCCTGGGCTTTAATCTGCAAAATGAAGGAGTTGAAATGATTGAGTCACTGTGATTTGGTGGAAAGCAGACTGAAATAGAAATATTCCTAATGGCTTTTCTGATGGACTAAGAGTAATAATTTCACCAATTTTCTTTCCTCCCAGGCTTGTGGAGAGAAAGCAGGGGCCCAGAGTCTAACCTGTTTTTTCCTTATTGGGATTCCGGTTGCAAGTAAGTCAGAGTCCTGGGGAAACAGAAGTCTCTACTCCAGGAAGCAATAACCACCCCCTTTATAGGAGAGAAGCAGGCAAAGGCTCCAGGCTCCCATCTTGTTACCTGGAGGTAACTCTTCACTGCCTTTCACCTTTTTTTTTTTTTCAGGAGGTATCGGGGTTTGAACCTGGAACCTGGGACCCCGCACAAGGGAAGCAGGTGCTCAACCACTGAGCTACATCCCCTCTTCCTGTCTAATTCTTGATGATGAGTGACTTTGGAGGGTGTAGTGTTCTAGGCAGCAGGAGGGACAAAGTCTTCACAAACCTTGTATCCAAACCAGGGTGTTCCCACTACCCCAACTCTGCCCCAGAGCTCAGAATAAAGTAACTGGTGAAACTTCATAAAGGACTGTTTTCTACCCGATTCCACTTTGGTTTCTTACTCTTTCCTGTTTTGAGTGCTTAGTTGGGATGTTATCTTGAGCAATGTAATGACACAGTAGAAGAGCGTTGCAATTTTCTCCTTACCTCCAGTGCAGTCTGCCAGCAGTGTGTAATGACGAACTTTTCTTGACCCTCTCTCACCCTTAAGGCGCTGTTGTCTTCTGGAAATAGTTCTTGCCTCTGTGAAAGAACTTCCTATTGAGGTTACTAGAATAAAATCCCTGGGATGATTAACAGATATGAAGGTTTCTGAAATGTATCATTTGTAAGGCTTGCTGATCTAGAAGACTGCTGACTTGCTCGCTGCACTCCAAAAGTAGGGTTGTAGCTGCCTTTACCTGGATTTGCATATTCTTCCCATTTTCATGTACCTCCTCTTTACCCAAGAAATCACGTTTCTCAATCACCAATGACTATAAATCTATACATCTTTGCCTTTCCATTTATTGCCTTCTCTTCATTTACCCAGTCACGTCAGGTGATAAATCTACAAATGCAGAAACTTGCCCAGTAATTGTAATCTTGGAAACTCGGTGCTGTTTACCTTTCAGCAGAAGACAACAGCTTCTGAAACATACTGAATGGAGTTTGGAAAACCTTGCACACCCACCCCTGATAAAAATGCCTTTCCTGTTTGCTCTTGGATTGTGCAGTCAATTGATATTTTGTTGACTGTACTTCCCTTCAATCTCCTTTCCTGTGTAACTTCAATTCTCCTTCTGCTAGGATTTCCTATTTCTATTCCCAGTGGCTTTATCCTTCAGCTCGGCCAATCTTTAAGAAACAATGCCTTGCATCTCTCTTATTTCTTTTCTATTCCATGCCCTACTTGATGCCTATCTTGTAAATACACTTGGTATACTGCCAAGATAAGAACCACACTTTAGCCTCGGTTATTGGGCCTACGGACTCATGAAGGGTTCCTGACATTTCAACCAGAAATTCTCTGTGCTCTGTCCTGCAAGACTGAGGAGGAGGACAGGGAGTTGGTTGGCTCCTTCAACAACAATCTCCTACCCATATCTTGGATATTGCTGCCAAACTAATCAGCCTTATTAACGGCTAATCATTCAGCTTCCTCTTCTGGAACTTAAACTAACTCTATTTGGAGCCTAAAGTTTTCTAATGCTTTGATACTCTTTGTAATCTGACCTTCACTTCAATTTATGCCCACATCTCTCCAATAATCTCCCTCATTTCCAGTAAAGCTCTTTGTCTCACTGTGTCCTTATCCTTCATTTCTATCCCTATAGTACCTAGCATAGAATTGAGACTTAGATGGAACTTTAAAAATTATTTAGTCCAACCCTTTAAAAGCATCAAAAAGAAACCAGAGTCTCATAGGCTCAAAGGAAGAAAGCTATTTCTAAAAACGTTGTATCATGACTTTTAATGTGCTTTACCTAATCCATTTCCACTTTTGCTTGCTGGGTATATGACTGTGTGACTAGTACATGAGCAGCTGCTGTTAGAGCCAGACAAAAGTTCTCAGATCAAGTGGAAAATTGTGAGCGATGTATTCCTGAGTGAACATGGGATGGAGGAAGTGGGCTAAAGGGAATCGTGTTTGTAAGTTTGAGTGTCTGTGCTCTCCTGCTCATCCGCATTTTGCCATCTGGGTCATTAGAATATAAGACACCCATTCTGAGCTGCCAAATGTTTAACAGTCCAAGTGCTTGAACTCATCTCAACACTGAAGGAGAAACAAACATCCACACATGGTTGCTTTTTTTCCTTTAGCACAATGCCTAGGAGTACACTTCTTGAGGGATAACTGAAGCCAGAGATTAAAAGTCCAATAATTGTCTACTAATGGTGCCTCAGTGGTAGTTCCAATATGCCAGTTAATGCATAATGTCTCCCTGCATGAAACTTGATCAAAAAGGTTTAAAGCCACTCAACCCCTACTGTTTGCTGAGGAAAAACATGGGGACCATGGACCTCAAAAGGAGGAACCATGTGGGTTCCCTGACTGGCTGGACGTGACCTCGTTCATGGAAAGAAAAGAAGAGGCACCATCCTCAAAATGGACTGTGCTGAAAAGAGGCGTGAATCTAAAATAATGTTCAAGGTAACTATTGAACTGACAAAGAGGCTCACAAAAAAAAAATAAAAAATAAATAAGAAAAATAAAGCCGACTTTCCTCTTCCTTCTCTGTGTTTGAAAACCTTCCCATTAAGAGAACACAATATGCAACTGCAAACATGGGTCAGCCTCATTAGGAAAGGAAGAAAATTGTTTGAAAGAAACCTCAAAGAAAAAGAAAAAAGCTGTCATTTTCTTTAAGGACACTATTATGTTCCTATTGACAAGACAAAAGAGTAATAAAGTTAAATTAGAGCAACGTTAAGCTTGATAATTTGGTTGGAGGGAAATAGAGCAGCCCTTGCTATTAAAAAAAAAAAAAAAGGAAAGGAAAGGAAAAAGTAGATCTTTTAATCAGCTTCTGCTGAAGCAGTGACTACTGACCTTATTCTTCATTGAGAGCATTCTTGAGTCTGTTCCACAGGCAAAATTCTTACCTCATTGATACAATCCAGGAATTTTAAAACTACAAGTAAGCATGGATAAACGTTACGTCGGAGTCTCTTATTTTATCATTGGAGGAACTGATGTCTAAAGCGGTTATGTGACTTACCCATGCTCACCCAGCTTTTGAATTTCAAGATTAAATTTGAGAAATCAGAAGGATCTGCCATTTGTTTTCTTCCAAGGTAAAATCTGTTTATTCAGCCTTATCATGAAATCATCATGCTAAAACCAAATTATGTGCCCGGGCAGGATTTTTTAAAGTACTGCTTCCATCATTTGTTTTCCATAATTTGTTAAGCTGACTTTTCTCTGTTATTTTATTTTTTGACATTAAAATAAAGTTGTTTTAAAAATCAAATACCGGGTGATTATTCTACAATCAATCTAGAAGTATATTTGGAGATTCTGAGAATACCTGTTAGGCTCTTAGGAATCCAAGGGCTCCCTACCTAGGCGAGGCATCAGACAGAAGATAAAGGGTGGGGAGATCCCCATCCTTTCTCACCGCTGTCACCTGAGTGACAGTCAACACCTTCTACCAACACTCTCTTCTTGTTGGAACAGGGACAATGCCTCTCTGGCTCCTTTTGTAAAAAGGAGTGACGCAAAAAGACCCTCCTAGCCATGAGTGAGTTATGGGACTTTCCTGAACTGCAGGGAGAGAGGCCAAACACCTTGGAAGTGACAAGCTCTCCCTTATAATAGATGGTAGGAGTTCAGAAAAAGGAAAATACAATAATTTTTTAAGTACTTTGGGCCATTTTCCTCTCCTGCTTCCCTCCTGGAGAAGTCTGGACACGTTTTTATTTGGAAAGGTGCATTGTGACATTTTATATCATTCCTTCCACCTATTAATAGCGCTGGCTGCCCCAGGTGCTCATTTTCAAGAAGCCCTCAGAGAAGGGAGACTTCTGGCAACCACTCTGCAGCTGACAGCTTCTGGGAAATGGCAGGTTTTAATTGATGTATTGTGGGCACCGTGCTTTCTCTATCTCTCTTTTTTAAAAAAAAGAAAGAAAAAAATAAGATGGCTTTAGTATCCTCGTAGGACCTATAGATTTTAATATGTCAATTATCCCACTTTTATTGGAACTTGTATGTTTGTGGCTGACGGATGGTCTTCCAGGTACCTTTTTGTCTCTGTGTGACACTGAGCACCAAATGTGAACATCGTCTGTTTTGCTTTGTATAACCTCTCCAGACGGGAAACAACCAACCACCCCTGTAGGGAGTCTCATGCAAACGGCAATGTACACCAGTTCTTCTCAAATTAGTTACCTTCCTGTTAGAGAATAATTATAACGAGATGAAATTGGGAAGTGCAGCCAGAAAAAGGGGAAATGTGAAATGCCGGCATTTCTTCTTTTAAAGTAGTGCTGGCAATAACTCTTTGGCCGTCCCTGAGGGAGGAGTGATTCCCCAGCCTGCAGTTCCATGGGCACTGGCTGCACGTGCCAGCCCATATGATTCTGGCTTGTCGCCAGCCTTGCAAAGTCAGCAGGACATTTTCCGAGTTTCTCAGAGAATGCCAGCTCTGCCATCACACTGCCCAGGAAGGCTACCACCTTGGTGTCAGCTTCCCTGTGGACCTGGTGAGAACTTTGTCTCAGTATTATGAATTTCAGGAGAGTCTCTTACTACCTCAATTTCCCTCAGCAGTCCAACAGACCTTTTCAAAACAAAAAACAAACAAACCCAGCTTTGTTGAAATATAGTTCACATACCATAAAATTTGCCTGGGGAGGCGGGTGTGGCTCGGTGGATGGGGCCCCCGTTTACCATGTGGGAGGCCCGGGTTCGCGTCCCGGGGCCTCCTTGTGGGGGCACGCCGGCCTGAGCGGTGCGGTGGGCTGATGCAGCAACCTCACGGCAGGTGTGGCGCAATGGATAGAGCACCCGTTTACCATATGAGAGGTCCCGGGTTCGCTTCCCGGTGCCTCCTTGTGAGGGCAGGCCGGCTCGCGCGGCACCATGGGCTGATGCGGCAGGCCAGCGAATGGACACAGCAGCACGGGCAGCAAGGGGGGGGATAAATTAAATAAAAAATAAAATAAATCTTTAAAAAAAAAAAAAATTTGCCTGTATAGAACTCTATGGGTCTTTTTTGCAAATTTATTGAGTTGTGCAATCATCACTTTCCCCTTTGCTGTGAATGTCTGCCTACAACCCCCCCCCCACCTTCAGCTACCACTGATCTATTCTTTTTCTCTATAAATTTGCTTTTTCTGGACATTTCATGTAAATGGAATTATATAATGTGTAACATGAGGTTTTGGAGGTGCATCCATGTTGTAGTATGTGTCAGTATGCCATTTTTTTTATTGCTGAATAGTATTCTATTGCACAGCTATACCACATTTTGTTTATGCATCCACCAGTTGATGGACATTTGGATTGTTTCCAGTTTTGGGCCATTATGCTGCTATGAATATTCACATACATATCTTTGTGTGGACATATGTTCTCTAATAATTTTTCAACTGCCACTTATTAGATGCATACCATGCTAGTCACTTTCAATGTGTTTTTTCTAGCAGTAGGTTTTATTATCAGGAAACCCAGCTTATAAAGAACCACCTTACTTGAAGTAATGTTTCCAGGCTCCAAATCAAGCTCATGCTCTTTCCATTATGCCAGGCAGCTTCTCTCACTCTCTCACAAAAAGCAAGCATTTGCACTGAGTTTCCCCAGTAAGCCCAAATGCCCACCCTCCAGCCATATCTAATGTCTCCAGTGTGGTCACTGCAAATGGATTTGAGGTGTTCAAATCTGCCTTAGGATTCATTCACGTAGGAATACTCTCTTTTAAATTACAGCAACCCCAAAGTTCACTTCCATCCTTGTTTTAACATCGATACATGAATCAATACAAATATATCAATTATCTGTTTTTATGGCCTAGAACCAGGGTAGGCACTATGAAGATACAAAAGACCAATGACAAACAGCCACGGTCCCTCAAGGACAGTGTGATGAGAAGGCAAGACTCATATACACATGTCAAAACTACATGGAGCCAACTACAGATGCAGTGAGAGCTTCGATGACTTAAAAGCCTGTGCTGACACCCAAACCACTCACAACTCATATGGCACCTACCTCTTCCTTTCTCAAGTTATGAGGACACTGCAGGTACCAAATTACTAATATAGAGAGGGAGCTGGGCTCTTCACCATTAAGGAACTAGTCCAAAGGAATTCTGTGAATACCTTCAGGAAGCATTAGCATCATCTAAGGCTTTCTAAAAAAATTATTTTCCAGGTAGTTATTGGATAACCTCAGGTTTTCCCCTAGAGAGATTATTCCATGCCTATGATAAATATATATCATGTACAATATATGGCTTCTTTTTGGTTTTGTTTTTTATTCATGAATCCTATAAAAATTTATTAAATACCTACAATGCTCCAGCTTCAATGCAATGCACACAGGTTTTAGCAGGGAGCAACATAAGTTCCCTGACCTGCTGGAACCTAGAATTTTGTGCAGAAGATGGATATTAAATAAATAGATAAATCATACACATTGTGAGAAGTGCTATAAAGAAATAGAGGACCTTTTTACAAGTCTTTCAGGGGCAGAAGGCAGGAATCTAATGGTCAGCTTTGTGCTAAAACAAAAACAAAAATAACAAAGCAAAACAAAAACAAAATCTCTCAAGCTACTGGTTGGAGAAAGAATTCATAGGGAGCAAGTGATATATCCTGGTGACTTAGTGTAGGGGGCTGGCAGGAGAGATGGAGTGAAATGGACACACTTAAAAATGTAAAGCACTTCCTTCTGTGTCTTTTTAAAATAGTCTTCAAATCTTCCATAAAGATTGGCAATTTCTCTATCAAGCCTGGATAACCTAATATATCAATTCTCCATTTTTCCTGCCCACATTGGTGATAACATATCTTCCATTAACCTATGCTGAAAAAGCCATTTCTATTCTAAGAATCTATTTATACTCCCCTATAACTTTCTTAAAGATATGCCTCTGGGTTGTAATACCTCAAGCTTATATTCGGCTGAAATGTGAATACTTTTGCCAAATTGCAATAACATTGATTAGACCTTTTCCGATTTATTTGATCATGGAGTGGTGGGGATGTTTTCCCTTTTGGGAAAGAAAAATACCATCCCTCTTATTTGAAGGGACTAAAAACTGAATTTAATTATTCTTATTTGTCTTGTATTTGATCTTCAAAGTCAACACTCTCCTATGACTTTTATTTCAATTATTTCACAAATTAGAAAAACAACAGGTAATCTTAGTTCTAAAATTTTCTTTGAATAAGTGCCTTTTTGTTCTTATCTCTGTTTTTTTAATAACCATAACTGACACACTGGATTTTATTTCAGTTCCTTCCCTCTGTATAGCCTCAATTCTTTGCACAGTTCCTTATGAAGCCTCTCTGGCTAATTCTTGTTACTTTCCAGTTGTCAGAAACCTTTAGTTATGCGATCATTTTTCCTTAAAGATTTCTAGGATGAAAGTCTAGTTTTACCTTTCTTAATCTCCACATTCCATCAAATTTGCTTTTTGAAAACATACTATCCTGTACCACTTTCTACTGAAGAATTGGTTGTCCATTTTCCTTTCAATTGCCTGTAGTTATTAACAGAAATTTTACCCATCCATCAGTATCATATTTTCCTTCAATTCTCCTCACTGGTAAGAAGAGTATATATAACCTCTACAACACATTGGTTAAATTATTTAATTGTGGGGCTTGTGAAGTTCTTATATTCCCACTAATTTTCTCAGATACACTTTATAGGTGTTGATGTATAAAGAAATTTCAACCAGTCAATGCTGCTGGTCTTTCATTAAAATAAGAACAATTAATATTTGAGTTTATGTTTCTTACTTTTAAAAAAGAAATAAAACACAATGATATTCATTTCATTACATGTCTGTTGGAATAACTGAGTATCACTTTTACGCATAACAGTGGAAAAACTATGGCAAAAGTGAGAAAAAAAAATATATTATTTAGCACAAAAACTAAAGATGCCATTATAATAAGAACTGACAGGGCTAGAGTGATAAATAAGACATGATTCTTGTTAAAGGACTTATACCATAGCAGGTGAGAAAAAAGGGATGTTTAGATATCCATACTAAGATGAACATAAAAAAAGAGAAGTTCAAGGGAAAGAGAGAGATTTATAATGGGCTGAGGAGTTCTGAGAATTCTGTATTAAATCCTACGACCCATCTCTGCCAGGTTATCATGGGAGAACAGGGAAAACACAGTTAAATCAGCCCGTGGCTATGCATTGGCATTTGAAACCTATATTTTTGAATGAGTATCTTTGTTTTTGACCCCATATCTCTTAGACCATGTAAATAATATCAATAGGGAGATGTCCCCCTTTTTTTGAGGGGGAAGGGAGTTGGTGAGGGACTTGGGATCTGGAACCAGCTTGATCCCTAGTTACATTGCCCATTTCAATAAAATAATAATAATAACCACCCTTTGCTTTGCCCAGGTATATTAGACTTTGTCAGGAGTAATGGAGATGATTTATTTTTAGGGTGAAAAGGAATAAGATGGTGACTTAAAGAATTTGCACATTACCTAGGAGACAGGTTATTGGCTTACCTGGAGGTCTCTAATGGAAGGAAACAAACCAAACTAGTAGAATTAAATAATGAACTAGATTTAAAGCACCTAGCAGAGGAGCTGACACATAATAGGTGCCCAGTGAATGTAGTTTTCCCATCTCCCTTCCTTTGCCCCAAATCTAAGCTGTTTTGTCCCTGTGCTTTTATAAGTTTCCGTGGCTGTCAGGATCACCCTGTTTAAAGAGAGTGCATTAAAAACTTCTCTGGGCCCAATGGGCTTGGGGTCTGATTCTTCCTTGATGTACTGGATAATTCTTGACCCGGCCATTGCCCTTGTCGTCTTGCAATGGTCCTGCGCTTGTAAACCCAGTATTTTCTGAAGTTTTGAGCCTGTTTAGAAAGAAAATGAGTGGAGGTGTGGTGCATCTGTGGTGACCTGACATTTTCTGCTGGGATAATTGTTATACCATTGAGGGAGTTAATCAAGGATGGCTGGCTTTGACTTCCAAAACACACTCTATTGAATGAAGTAATACACCCACACTTTGATCCTCTCTCTAGACCTCTGGGAGCCTTTTTGAATATTAAACTCATTAACCAAAGAAACCAGTCTGTCATTAAAATACATGTTCCAGCCTGGGTTTTTTAATTTTATTTTTTAAAATAAAAATGATGTAGGTGGCTGTTATGGATTGCATTGCATCCCCCAAAAAAAGACATGGTCTTTTTTGTAAATAGGGTCTTTGAAGATGTTATCAGTTAAGATGAGGCTAAACTGGATTAGCCTGGACCCTAATCCAGTAAGATGGGTGTCCTTACAAGGAGAGGAAATTTGGACACAGACAGAGACAGTGAGAGACAGACAGAGAGTGAGAGAGAGAGAGAGAGAGAGAAAGAGAGAGAGAGCCATAGGAGGGAGGCAGGGATTGAATTCTACTGCCACAGCCCAGGAATGCCATGCACTGCCAGCCACCACCAGAAGCCAGGGGAGAGGCATGGAATGTTTGCTCCCCAGTAACAGGAAGCATGATCCTGCTGACACCTTGATTCCACACTTCCAGCCTCCGGAACCACGAGGAAATGAATTTCTATTGCTTAAACCAGCTGATCTGTGGTACTCTTGCTACAGCAGCCCTGGCAACTAAGACAGTGGCTCAACCAGCATTAAGGTAGTTTATCCCCTCTCCTTTTTCCCACCTCCCAACATATGCCTGGAATGACATTTCCTTTCCAGGTGAGAGATAGAATTCTTCCTTTGGTGGCATGGCTATTGAAAAGGTTTCTGAGAACTTAGGACTTAGCATTTTTGGATGTGATTATATTACATTCCACTGGTATATCAGGAAATATGCTTTGGGAAAGACTTTGGAGAAAATTTATAGAATACAATGACAGCATGTAACATCAGGGGGACCTGACTTGAATATAATATCAGAAAACGTTTCCCTAAAGAAGTGAGCTGATTGATAGGAGGTAACTAGAAGAAGAGGTTGAGGGAGGGAGAAGAAAGAACATGTGTGAACTGGAAGGGAAAATGGCTTGGTCCAGGAACTGAAAGAAGGGCAGGGTTGCTGGGGCAGAAAGAGGAGCAAGAGAGAGGAGTGAAAGAGATGGATAAAAGTGGGCACGGAGGAAGCGGGTGTGGCTCAATTGATAGAGCTCCCATTTACCATATGGGAGGCCCCGGGTTCGCTTCCCGGGGCCTCCTTGTGAGGGCAGGCCGGCCCGTGCAGCGTGGTGGGCTGATGCAGCAGGACCTCACAGCTAGGGGGAGATAAGCAGACACGGAAAAAACACATAGCGAATGGACACAGCGAACACAAGCAGCAAGGGGGGGATAAATAAATAATAAATAAATAAATCTTAAAAAAAAGAAGGGGGCACGGAGACAGACTCTTTAAGGATTTGTGATCCATAGTAAAGGGTATGGACTCTAAGCTTGGAAAAGTCGGAAGCCAATGCAGGCTTTTTTCAGAAGGCGAGTGTAACAATCAGACTTGTTTTCAAAAGATCATTTTGCCGTCCACATGGATAAAAGACTAGAGAGAGGGGCAAGAGTGATATTGAGAGAACCAGGAGGATATTGTCATATGGTGCAAGATGCCACGATGGCAGAGAATAGCATAATAGTTCAACCTTGCCCTTTGGGAGTTTACAGTCTAGTAAGGGAGCAGACATATGTACACAAAATTATTACAGTGCAATATGTGATAGTGACATAGGGATTAGGCAAGATAATGTGTGTAAACAGAGAGGTCACTTTTAGCAGAGAATATCAGGGAAATATCTCCTTACATGATGAACAGAATCCAATGTATTAAGTGGCCTGAGGTTTGTTTTGTTTCATTTTGGCTTGTTTATTGTTGTTCTGATTTTAGTTAATTCTGCTTCCAGAATAAGAAACTACTTTAAGAAATAGCTTTCCCCGCTGTGTTTTATTGTTGTTGTTGTTTTGCTCTATTTTGGTTTTAAGTACACACACACACACACACACATTCAGGCTCACAGGCTCACATTATCTTTGTCATGCAAATAGAAAACAGTGTTTGTTAATTTCCTCTTAACAAGAGGGTTTTATAGACAAGTCTTCTCTTCTCCTGAGGACATACTGATGATATGTAAACAATGCACACACATAGGCACACACAAATGACTGTGCAAAGGATGATGAGTGTAATGCCTTTACCCTAAGAAATCTGGAATTAAGTGCTGTTAGAAAGACACAAAATTCTTCTACAACTCTTGGGGCCCCTTTTTGAAATACCTTATTGAGCATACTGCTCATTCATTTATCACTGCTCACACTCAGACAGAGCTCCTTCAGTGAGGTTGGCTGACCAAGTAAGGTCCACTGTCAAATCTCTTTTGCAAAAAACAGACTGCATTATAACAAGATCATGAGGAGGAAAAAATGTTCAGTTGGTCATTGTCAAAGTCCTAGCCCAGGATTTCTGATGGGCTCAACTTCCATCTCTGCCACCTAACCACCTATGTGCAGCCTTGGGTAAGTCATTTACCTCTCAGAGTTTCTTTGGAAAAATGAAGTTCTTAGACTGACTCATCACCCAGATGTTTTATAAACTTAATTCTAGATATAAGCTCCATCCAGGAGAGCTGTGAACTGATTTTTCAGAAGGTTCCTTAGCCTAGGTACAATTGTAAGTATTTAGTCAGAAGGGGCTATTCACAAAGATAGTCCTTGAGTTTGTCCCTGATACTGATATCAGGGGGCGGAAAACTTTATTCCTTTAAATATCTGAGAAATGTATTTTGGGCCAAGAGAAAGGGGGACTGAATGTGAATTTTGCTTATACCTGGTGGTCACAAAGTTTGAAGAAATGGCACATCTCAATTAAGAAACATAATAGTCTCCCATAAGTTTGCATTCTTAGACCATGCCTGGGATATTCTCTTCTATTTGTGCTGATGCAATTTAAGAACACTGAAAAATCCAAATGCATCCAAGGAAAGGTGGTAAAGATAAAGAAAAATCTAGAAAAATTGTCATAGGAAGAAAAGCTGTACAAATTGGGAAGGCATGGCCTTGAGGAGATTTAGGAATACATTGCAGCTGTCTCAAATATCGTGAAAGACTTCAGGTGAAGAGAAATGAGACCAAGCCTGGCTGTGCATTTCCTAGTAGACCTGGGGTAAATCAATTGAAATTGCAGGACTCTTAATTTGGATTCATTGTAGAGGAGAAATTTCTGACAACCATATCTAGCCAAGAATAGAATGGAACAAAGTTCCCTTCATGTGGGGAGTTATCAGGAGGAAACTGGATTTTACTGATAAAGGCCACTAATATTTATTAGGCAAAGCAAGGATTCAAGTGTTTTCACAAGTATTAACTCAATCCTCATAACAATCTTTTGAGTAACTTTGATTATTATCCCTGTATTATGGGTGAAGGTCCTAAGGCACAGAGTGGTTGAGCCACTTGCCGAAGCTCACACAATGAGCAGCAGATGAAGCTGGGATTTGAATCCATGCATTCTGTCCATAGAGCCCTCTGGGGGGCCACCAGTGAGAGACATTGTGGATGGGATTTCTGCCCTGGGTTTCCTGGGAGATCTTTGAAGGGTCACCAATGTTCTGATTCTCTGGTGGTGCTTGACATATGTAGACGTGCTCTCCTGAATGTGTGCCCAGAGCTCGTGGTCCGGCCCCTCTACGCCTTTCTGCTGAAGCCATGCACAGTCACCCAGTTGCCTAGATGTGCCTACTCTTGTCACCTGGAACTGGCATTCACTGTTTCTTGGTAGGATTTTCTTTGTCTGCCGTACTAATGTCACCCACTCCAGCGGCCATGCCAACGGGATTCAATTTTTTTTTTAAATCACAAAAATACCCCCAAATATAGTGCTGGGAAAGGTCCTGCTTTCTGGGCTATGCGCTTATGACTTGAGCTTCATTTCAGACATGATGGACAGCTGTGGATCCCCTTTGCCATCAGAGACTATACCTTGTGTGAAGGTTTGAAAGAGATCTTGGCTTAATCGACCCTTTTCACCTTAGGAAACACAATGAGAAATGGAAAATGCTTTCTAGTACAGGACTGGGAGAGAGAATCCCTTTCAAACTTGATAAGATCTATCTAGAGATATCTGACCAGGAAAGAGAACTGACCCCATTTCATATACAGGTGCTTTAAAATAATTTGACAACAGGTAGTTAAAATGTAAGCATGCCATGTTGTCAATCACATTTTGTCCTTCTGGATTTTAACACTAGTTTTACTTGAGGGAAGATGATATTTGAACATTTTATGGCATCCATCAACAGGAATGTGTGCGTGGTTTCAAATGAGGGTTTTCAGCCTTCTGAAACCAATTACTTCTGCCTAAGTGGAAATGCCAAAGCAGAGATGTGTCAGCAACTAAGAAAACTGGTGTGTGTGTGTTTCTTAGAAGAATTAAATACACACACTGA